>LPNX011118773.1:180743-310991 GCA_001517045.1 Pseudotsuga menziesii | reverse complement strand
TATATATATATATATATATATAAAATATAAATATTAATTATTAATATTAATATATATTGATATTAATAATTAATAATTAATAAATGGTTATTAGTAAACTGTTCTAAAATGACGCATCCTTTCATGGATGGTATCCAAGTGCCTTTACAAATAATATATATATGGCACTCACCTTGTAATCTTTTATCATCATTCATCTTTAATATTTAATTAATATTTCCAATATGGAATTATTTTCCATTGGTTGATTATTCAACTGAGTAATCATTGTGGGTTAAAATGCGAATCATTTGGGTTTAGAAGTCTTTGTCTACTTCATAGCCTATGGTCAATGCTAGAAACCAAGCTCACAAAGTCCACAACTTTCCATCCCCAGACTGATGGCCAGACAGAGGTCACCAACCAGATGATCGTACACATTTTGCGCATGTACAACTCAAAGCATCCACACACATGGGATGAGAGCCTCCCCTATGTACAACATAGCTATAACCGGGCCCTCCACAGCTCAACCGACCACAACCCTTTTCAAGTGGGCTTGGGATTCTAGCCACTATGTCCCATTGACATAACCATGCCATTTGCAGCTACTTAGGTTGATTCAGCTCATGTCTAGTCTGAAGTTTCCAAGGCGAACAACTTCATTGAGCACATTCGCCAACAGGTTCATGACATATTGGACATATGCAATGCTAAGTACAAGCAGCGACATGATCAACATCGGGTGCAACACAGCTTCCATGTGGGCAACAAAGTGTGGCTACATTTGCAGAAGGAACGCCTCGTTGGACCCCACCGCAAGCTTTGCCCACTCCAATATGGTCCATACACCATCACCAAGGCTATCGGGGACAATTCCTTCGAGCTCAATATTCCACCATTCCTTGGTTTACACCTAGTGTTCAATGTGGACCGCCTACGGCCCTACTTTCCACCTCTACTGGACACATCAAACATGGAAAAACAACTCACACCAACAAAGTTAAACCCCGACTGCATGGAACAAGCCACAACTGATTGAATTATGGACACACAGATCAAGAACACCCACCAGTAGAAGATCCAGCTATATCGATTTGTCAAAGCAGGCCAACTCCTTCACCAAGGAAAGTGGCTCACCAGAGACCAAGTTCAGCAGAAGTTTCCTCATCTCATGGAGGAACTCAACGCAATGGGGACCATTGCTTCCTAAGGGAGAAGGAATGATCCAGGAGGATATTGGTGGCCACCCACGTATTCCACTTGGACCCCCACCATTTTTTCTTTCAGTTTTCCAGTTTCCTTAATTGTAGCAAAATTTACTATTTTTGGCAGTTTTATGGTCCTAAACTTCTGGAGCCATTTTGAGGCCCTAACAACGTTTTTCCGGCAAATATGAGTCTTTTCTAGATTCAATATTTTCCATTTATGTATGTATTCCTTGAATATATCTTTCTAATGATGTATCATGCGCTACAAACGGAGGTAGTATGCCAAAGTTACAACCCCGGGAAATTGATGTACCAAGTTACCCAATGGGGCCCACATTCTGGCGTTTCACCTCCTAGGGTTAGGTTTTTGGATGTATAGGGTTTCCATTGTTTCTCAATAATATATAGGCCTTCAAGCCTCATTGTAACATAGAGTTCAAATGCATGTAGCCGCCACATCTCTTCTCAGAGATAAGCTACCAGCACTCTAGCTACTTTATTTCCATTTTGTATGTAAACAAGTTTCAGTTCTTTGATTAATGAAATGAAGTGTTATTTCTGTTGTATATTTGTTTTTATGGTTATTTGTGTATTTTTTTGCGTTCCTGCATAAATATGGATCAGTAGATGCATAGTTTTCTCTTTCTTCAAAATTATGAATATCGGTGCATGCAATCCTGTAGGAATTTCCTGGAAGATCTAGATTAAGGAGAGTGAATGGATCACTCCTACAATCTGATATTTTTTCCAAAATATCCAAGGTATTACTTATCAGCACACCAACAACAACATTAGAGGGAGTGAAATCGAATTCCTCTTCACTTTCAGAAGGAACCACTGGCAAATTTTGCACAGAAATTAAAGGAGAATCACTGGAGAATGTTTGCATAGAAGTGTAGCAAAGTTTTTCCTCAATATCATAGATTCAAATGTCTTCTTCTATATCATCCATATGAGAAGATGAGATATCAGATATCTCATAAACTTCCGGAGAAGCAGGAGAAGGAGTCACTGCAAGGAGTCTTTCTTCAATTCGAATTGGTTGTGTATAAGATTATGCTTCTTCTTCTACATCTTGAATAACTTCATCAAAGAGAGTAGAGGCAGAGACTTTTGAATCAAGAACTCTTGTGGTGTTGGGTGTGCTCTCCAAAGTGTTATTATGATCATCATTTTTCTTTCCAATTTTTCTATCCAATTTTGTCCAGAGATCTTTTGGGTATTCAGTAGAACCAATAAGGTAGCGCAAGCTAGGAGAAAGGGCCAGACTTATTGCTCCAAAAGTTGCATCACCATCATTTAGCCAGTCATTCTAATTCTCATAAGACTTGTTACCAAGTCCAATAGACACCTCATAGATATATTGTCTCTTGAGAGATGAAATCATTTTCAACTTCCATTCTGAATATCTTGTGGATGGAGTAAGAAGAGGAACTGATAATTTCAAATCGATCTGAAGTTGTACCTGCAATTACACAAAACAAAACAAAGTAAGGTCGAACAACCTGCACTTTTGGAGTTTGCTTCACACCTGGCTTAGTTAATCAAGCAAGCTTGATCAACAATTCCTTTGCCTAGGAATTATGTGATAAACTCTTCGCTTCTGTTGCAGAGATGGAATTTTTTGAGTTTTTTTTGCTCAAATTGCTTCATTGATCCAACATGAAATCTATAGAAGGGATAAATGCCTTGTCCTGCTGAGGCTCTAATACCATATTAAAATTGAGCTCACACGAATCTATGAACCAAGGAAAAACTCACAAATAGATTTCAGAGACAAATTTACTCAGTATTGACATGAAACAGTGCAATACTAATTTGCAGCTGTATAATCTTTCATTAATCAAAAAGTAACAATGGATACAATCTAGATAATTGTTACAATGTAATACACTGGTATTAATAACCAAACAATTCGAATGCATGAGAGTAAATTCGAATTGGTTAACTCACTATGACGGAATGGATAACTGGACATGTCTAAATCACTATCAGAGCCTAACTAGTTAGCTGAGGTTGTCTAAATTAGTGCCTCAATCAGTTAGAATCAGTTAACTAGTCTAACTGAATGTGGTAGGTGGGAAAAGGTGCCTTCCTACATGCAGTTAATCAATGACTGGAACTAATTGAATATAATTGGATGTAACTGACTCCTAACTAGGATTGAGTAGTCACCAACTGCACTCAACTAAAGGAGGTTGGTGTTGGCACTCCCAATGGCTCCTAAATTGTAGGGATTGGTATAGGAGGCACCTAAAATGATGCAAGCAAGTGCAGTGAGTGGCAGTTAGCCTCAATCAATGTTCCCCACACTCTAGTGACTGGTACAAGCGGTCCAATTAGGCCATGTGGACCCAATGGAACTAGTGACTCAATAATGACTGAAAAGACTCCTATTTTAGGCATAATTGACCAATTTGGACAAGGGAGGATTATAATCCCATCACTACCCAGTAATCACTAGTATTATCTAATGCAAGAATCAAATCATCTTGTAACACATCACCTGCTACATTAGCTTCCTGAGTAGTATCATGTTTCCTATCTCCTTTCTTCTTTGGAGCTCTGCAGTCTTTCTTCAAATGTCCTCTCTTACCACAGTTCCAACCCTCTATCTTTCCTAGTCTGGACTTAGATCTGCCCTTTCTAGACTTGCTACGATTACCTAGGCTTCTTCCTTTCTCCCTTTGTGTTCCCCTGCTCTCCATTCAACACATTACATGATGTCTCACATGTGCTTTTTCTTCGCATTTCCTCGCTAAGAATAACACCAACAACATCATCAAATTTAATAGTGTTTGAACCGGAGACAGAGTTACTTACAACCATGACCAAGCCATTCCAACATTCTAGAAATGAGCACAATATTAGAAGATCCCTAACCTCATCATCAAATTTCACTCCTATAAAACTTAGCTTATTAGTAACCATATTAAATTCATTTAAATGGTCAGCAACAAAACCACCTTCTGACATCTTCGTATTAAATAAATGCTTCATTAGAAATATCTTGTTGGAAGCCGAGGGTTTTTCATAGAGCTTAGCCAATGCGCTAATCACACCCTCTGTTGTCTTTTTTTTTTAAATATTGAAATCCACCGACGAAGCTAGGCATAGTTGTATTGTTCTTAGTTCCTTTCTGTCAAGAACCACCCATTCTTTGTCCTTCATAGTAGCTGACTATTTTGTTTTTCTGCCCAACGGTAGGAACATATCCTTTTGGTATAATAGTCCTCCATTTGCATCTTCCATAACTAGTAGTTTGCCTGTTAGAATTCTCGACCTTGAACTTTCCCTCTTCTTCCATTTCTCCAAATCGAACCAGGAACCCTTCTTTCCTGTGAGTTTACCAGCCAAATAGACCTTTTGGCTCTGATACCAATTTTTAGAAAAAATAGGATGGCAGAGAAATGACAATAAACAAGATGCAAATATTGAAACATATAAACACATTACAAGAGAGACACGTATATAATAGGGTTCACCCAAGATGGGCTACGTCCACACAGAAATTGTCATACCTTTTATTATTATATCGTCCAACAAAATGAATGGATACAACTTGCAGCACACCCGCTGCACTTCATCTTCACTCTCTTAGAGTCTCTCTCATACAATCATAGAGATTGTTTCACAATGATACAATACAATATGCAACCGTATTACAATTCCTTCCTTTTATAAAGGAAATACCATGGAAAAATACCATGGGCTTCCCAAAACCATGGGCATGTAAATCACCCATTATTGACCAAGTCATTACTCTAAAATTACAACATTTTACAAAGCATTTTTTCCTAAATTTTCGTCCCCCTTACGACTATAGTGGGGGGGGAAGCCCCCCCACACCCCCCATCAGGTGTTGGGATCCAAACACGACTAAAATAACATCTATGAATCAAGAAGGTCAGGCTCGACAACCAACAAGCAATGTGAACATCCTCCCACCCCCCCACCCCCTTTACCATAGGTTTTTACCAACTAGCAACAAACACTAGTGCGAAATATAATATAATGTCAAAGGCTTCAACTTGTAACCAATGGTATGAAACCTCATGAGTGTTAATGAAGAAAGCACCTGAATTTTTTTCCAAAAGTCAATGCTGAAACCAAGTCTAGAAAACTCACTATGGAACGCATGATCTAGACAACCTGTAGGTGTTCATTGAAGTGAACCCAAAAATGATGAGAGAAAACACTAATGAGAACTGAATTGGATTCAAGTCCAACACATCTTGTTGAAGGGTCGAAATGACCACGTCAATAGTAAGAGAAAGTATCCAATCACAAGCCCCAAGTTAGCCTCGATCACGTTTGGTGTGATACTTTCTGACTAGTATGTTGGCACAGTTGTCGCTAAAGAGATTAACTTAAAGAAATTTTGTTTTCTACTTGTTTTCTAATAGTTATTCTAATTTATGCTTAATTTCAAATTAATGTATTTCAATAAGAAGAACTAGACCTATCCTGATGAATACCTGATAAGGAGCTTTACTTATATTTAATCAGATGCATAGAAAAATATAATATTGCTGAAGTATAGAAAATAATTTCTAAAATTAAAAATATATTAAAGCATTGATGTAAAGAAATAATAAATAAATAATTGTTTTATTAATATTGCATACATCACCTATACATCTAATTGACGAAGATGGTTAAATTCCAGAAATGGAAATAAATTATGCAACATTAAGAAATAATTCACGAGCAGTTGCACAAAATAATCAATTATGTAGTAATAACTTTAAAGAAATAATTATGTAATAATTCATGCATAATCTGGGATCTAATTATCAAAATTGAAGGATTAAAATAAGCATTATTAAACAAAACAAAAATTAATTTCATATTTAATTAATCAAACATAATTCAATATACATTTACCAAAATACACAGAATAATCTTTTATATAATGGGATGCATAAGTCCTCCAATAGTAACATAGGATTTAAATTCAAAATATCCTTGATGGTAATGTACACGATCTTCATCTTCTCCAACATCTCGCCCCCGCAGAGTCTCTCCTCTCTCTGATGTCAGGTAAGTATCTCTTTTTATTTCCATCCAAGTGATTTATTCCATTTCTAAAAATATATATTTTTCAATTGCTTCAGTTCTAATTCTAGGTTCCATTTGTTTTGTAGCAACCCAAAATTAGTATTTAACCAATTCTAAATAAAATGTCAGAAATGTAAGTAGTAGGTGTATTAAATATTAAAACAATAAAAATTTATAATGAATGAAGAATTTTTAATTAAAATTAATTAAATATAAATGGATCAAGTACCAAGGAAAAGAGGAAAACCCTTTAAAAATGAGGAGGATTGGAGGGAAAAGGGCGTTCATTATTCTTATATTTGAAGGAATATAGGAATGGTTATGGAGAGTAGGATAATAGATTTGGATACGGTTTGTTAGTTGAGGGATCGAGGGATCTCAGTTTCACTAAGGTGTTGGTTGGGTGGAGAGTCGTTCCCCACACATTGTTTTCCCTTTATGGAGATAGAGGTAAATCTTTCAACAATTCTTCAGATCACATGCATGTTCTCTCATTTGCTTCTTTAGATTGTTGTGATGATATATTACGTGTTTTATGATGATATGTGATGTGTTAGATCTGCTTGTTCATGAAATTATTTTTAGTTTGTTTATTATGAATAATTGATTTGTTAATCATTTTTGTCCTTGAGGCCATCAAGGCCTTACATTTGGTATCATAGCCTAGGTTCTAACCCTAAGGACTTATAGACCTTACTAAATTTAAGAAATAGATCTAATTAGTTTGTGTGTGTGTGTGTGTGAAATTTTAGATATGAAAATTACGTTCATATATAGGTTTATTAAAAAAACTATTATATAGATTTAGATCTAGATTTGAAAATTCAATGAATGTACAAAATCTAGATTTGAAAATCATATGATGATTACTCTTAGTATAAATAAATAAACCCTAGTAAGACTGACATGGATTCCCATTTGGTTTAAGGAATAATTACAATTATTATAGCAAGGCATCGTCGGAATTCAAACGTCAACATGGCAAAGCATTTGCTTTCCAACATTGTTTTGTTACTTATTGTGATCAAAATTTTCTTTAGATTTTAGTACATCTCCTTGCATATTCATTCTTAATCCTGGGTAATTTTTAGATTTTAGTGCATCACATAGCATATCCAATCTTAATCATGTTTCCAATGCAAAGGATCTAAATCTTTGCCAGTGAGATGCACCATGTGGGGAATGTGCATATCACAAGGTCTTTATATGTGTGTGGGTTATTGTATGTGATTTTGAGGACCAATATGCGTATAATCCAAAAGTTATTAAGAACTGAAAAATAAGAATAGAAAACAAAATCATTATATGGCATTTTAAGTATCCAATTTGATTCAAAGACTTGTTTTAATTAATAGACCCTTAAAGTCCCTATAAGCAGTTTAAAACTATGACCACAAAACCATCACATTAACCAAAAAATTGTATCAAAGTTATATCATAATCATCCACCTCCAAAGGAACTGTTTTGAATCGTTTTTATCATACATAACATTTTTTCCTTTAAAACATATCAGTTCTTTACAAAGTTTAGGGTTTTTCAAATGAGTAACTCTAAATGTGGAGCAATTACAAAATATGCAGAGTGCATATACATCGTTAGTGTTTGCTTCCTTAAATTAAATCATTACTTCTACGGAGTTTCTGTATACGAATTATGTTTTGTACATGATTTAGCATTTGACTTCGTAAATCAAGAAAGTCTTGGGTTTTTTCGAAAGGAACACTTTATGTCTGCATTAATTAGCAAATAGTTTGTAATTTATACAAGATATAAGGATTTACTGTGAGGAGAAAGGACTCATCCATATATTCTGCCACTAGACACAACTTTTTCCTTATTCCTTTGTGTGCAAGTTTAAACATAAATTTGATATGGAAACAACTAATTATTATTCATTTTGTTGACACTCATTGTGAAAATTGGAAGGGATCTGAGTCACTTATAATGAAAATTGAAGGCTTCTAAGGCGTCTTACTCCTTTTTTCAATGATCTGCCACGCCTAATTTTGTACCCATGTATGGTGTACACATAATTTGGAATATAATACAGACACCTTCCCTTTTGCGCAATTATGGTGTGCTACATGTACATTTGCTTTCTACTATTAAATACATGGATAATACAATAATTTTTCAAATAAAAATTGATGCACGTCTACTTATTTTGTCAATCCTTGAGTGTTTGAATATACCTGTTATGAACTAAAGTATTTTGCATAATCCTTTCAAATTAGTGTGAGGCACAACAATTGTTTGCCACTGATGCTTCACAGTCGTTGCTTTCATTCTTTGCATGTTCCTGGCAAGCCCTTTTCACCCATATCTTCTTGGTATTCTTGTTTTCCATACATCTGCCATGCTTCTGACGCACATTTTTTCTTTGCTTTTGAGTCAAATAACTTCCTCATTTCAGCTACTGCCTTTCCGAGAACATTCGGAGCACTTGTGATCATACTTATTGCACACATAACATTTTATAAAGTGACAGTTCCTTGCTATATGTCCTACAAAGTTGCATCTCTAACATCTTATTACATAGTTGTGTTTAGGAGCTTTCACATACCTGGTTTCAGGATTTTTGCGAAGAGTGTTTTGTTGGTTGAGTTCTTTGTCACGAACATCTCTACCAACTTCCTCAAAGCCAATACATGTCTTAACATTTGGATATTGCTAACGACTTAGTATTTCCTCCAAGATAACGGAGCTATTGTTGAACTTGTGTTGAGTTTCTGTGTCGATGTTTACTTCAATTGTTCCCTAAGTTGTGTCTGGTTCCTTTAGCTCAATCTGTTCTGCGGTTGTTCATTAACCATTTCTGACTCCTTCCAGGACCTTTCAAGTGCACATTGGTTTTCTTCTAATTCCTTGAATTTTCCATTTGCGCAGTGAAATTCGTCTTCCAAGATTTTCAATTTATCCTTCAGATCTTCCTATGTATCTCTATTATGTTTGATCGGTTTTTTTGTTTCTCTTTCAGCGCTTTATTCTCTTTTATTGACTTCTTCAATTCATCCAGAGTGTTGATTAATTCACCTTCCCAATCAACACCAAGACTGTCTTCATCTTCAAACTTTGCACTGCTTTCAGAGAAACTAGATTTATCATACTTTTATACATTTCGAGTGACTTTCACCAAAGAGTCTTTATTGTCAAACATTGTCTCCATCTTGAAAAGTTCCTTCGCACCTCTTGATTTTTTCTTTTCCTCGGATTTTGGAGATGGTAGATAGATTTTGTTGTATGTCCATTCCTTCTCTACTTTCGATATGCTTGCAGGGGTTCTTTTGGTTGAATATTTCCCTTCCACTGCGTTCTCATATTGGATTAGAGCCATAAACAATACATATCTTGGACTATCACTTTATTTTTTGTCCAAGGAGTTGTCTTCTTTGATCTACAAGATTTTCTATTGTTTTTGGAAGTTTTTTGTAATACCCCAGTTTTGACCCCATAGTATTAAATTGCATATGATGTAAATATTGTATTAAATCATGGTGTGAATCTCAAGGCAAAGGCCCCACCATGGGTTTAGTGTTTTATGTTTCGACGATTAAAATCAATGCCGATGATTTATGTGCTAGCCAGGCACAATGTGTTTTGAGACATCATGTAAAATGCAAATTAATAAAAAATACCACAACTAACTATGTGCCGCAATGTTAAAGAGATGGGGGCATGATTTCACAAGGANGGGGGGGGGGGGGGGGGGGGGGGGGGGGGGGGGGGGGGGGGGGGGGGACATTCAAACCCTTAGCCAATGGGTAAAAGCCATTGTCTAAGGGAAAACCCATAGAGTGGTCAACTACCATTTTTGTCTTTTTGTGCCCAATCATTTGAAGTGGTTGGGGAAGTTATTTTCCTTGGGATGAGAAAGGTATGGAGGTCAAATTCGAATTTGGGAAGTCACCCATTTTTGGAAAGTGTGTTTTTGAATTATGGGGAAAGTAAAATCTTGGGAAGGCATGCCCAAGCCATAATGCACCCATGCCTTTCATTTTTTTCTCACCCATTCTCATTCACATGGAGGCTCTCTCACGCAGGAAAATCTTGGAGAGTTGTCTCCTCCACGTTTTTGTCTACCTATGTGATTTCCCTCAAGTTTTTGGCAGTATTCTTCAATTTTCCCATGGATAGGGGGGGGCGTTTTGGGAAATGCTCAGTGGCAGGGCTCTTCCCTTGATGTTTTTGTTGTTGATTCGTCATTACCCGGCTGGGGAAAACCCATTTTTGGTTGCACAACGAATGGTAGAGGAAACCCACAATTTTTGGGTGTTTATTGAGGTCATTTTTGTCCATGTGAGCAAGATGGGATCTTTCCCCACGTTTTTCTGTGGTTTCCCAATTTTCCCCATGGTTGGGAAGTCGTTCATTTAAGGTTCAACAGCTGGGATATCCCGTGGGCTTTTTTGTGTTGTTCCCTCCTTCACATTGGGATCTTGGAGGTAGCTAAAGCTTCCTGTGTTTGCATCCATGTTTTTGGGTTGTTTTCCTCATTTTCCCATGGCTGGGAGGTCAATGTTGTAATACTGAGTGGATGGGTTGCATCCTTCACACTTCTCTGCCTTTTTCCTCATTTTCCATGGCCAGGAAATTCGTCTCTGTGTTGCTATGTGAATGGCCAGAGGAGATTCACGATCTGTGGGTTTGGGGAGGTCATTTTTTCCCGCGTAGTGCCATAAACGTTTTTATGAGTTCATATCTACAATCTGAGGGTTTATGGAGGTCGTTTTGCCCCAGTAGAGCCATTGAACGTTTGATGGGATCGTATTGTTCACTCGGGGCATTTTTCCCCAATTGTCATTTCTGGTTTTGGGTTCCTGGCACGTTTGGCCCTTACCCAGTGATGGTATTTGTTGTTGGGTGTATCCTTGTGATGGTTTGGCAAGGTGAGTAAGTCCAAGGAACCATCTGTTAATTGGATGACTATGTGTTTGATGTATGGTTTGGCTTGGTCAAGTAAGACCAAGGACCCCTCCATGTTATTGGCTTGTTTCCTTAGCAGTCTGTGAAACCCAACGGTGTGTTGGCTTGGCTGTGAACGTATGGTTTGGCTATGTGTGAGCATGTTGTTCCCTAGTGCCTTGTGGAATCATGCCCAGCTCAGGGGTGGCAGTTATGCTGAGAGATTGATGAGCATACTAGCCTATGGTTGGGTGGAACATTGCAACAACGTAGCTAGTTGCGGGTCAACTTCTTTTCCAGATAAGTATTATTTTGTATTTAATCTCTGCAATGAGTTGTTTATAAATTAAAATGAACATGATGAATGTGTTGAATGAATGTTTTTGCTTCCGATGTAGATTGCATTATGCATCTGTGTATGTTTTTATATTAATGCATTTCATTTTATGTTTATGTTCATGGGGCTAGATCACCCATTCGATAGCAGCAGCAGCCTAGTCGCATCCTCTCCATCGTCGGTATGAGGGGCGGGGATGTGACATTTTTCTTGTTCAAGTCCTTGCTCTATTGAAGCTTATTTTTATTTTTGATGCTCTGACTCTTCCTCACTTTCGCTTTCTCGATTTTCTCCATATGTGCATTTGGAGGAAAAATTCCCTATTCTTCCGCATCTAAAACACTTAAAAGACATTTTTCCTTTGTACTTACATTTTCCTCTCTTTAGTATTCTTACAAAATTTGTCTATTCTTCATCTATGGGATTAGTTTCATTTTTGCATTCATTTCTATTTGACTTAGAATTTCCTATTGCCTTGAACGCAACTACCTTTATGTATTTGTTCTTAGGTTCAGTTCTCATTTCATATGCAGTAAGTATCCCATATAATTTATCTTTGGTTAGATCATCCAGATCGCTTCTCTCTTCAAGAAGTAAAACTTTTGGGTTGAAACATGTGGAAAGAGTCCTCATGAATTTTTGCACAACAACCTTCTCTAACTGTGGCTCTTATCCCTGTCATCGATTTCACAATTTCATCGACACTCAAAAAGTATGAGAATACATCTTCTTCTTCCTTCATTTTGAGGGTTTCGAACTGCGCAGACAATGTTTGCAATTTGTTTTTTCTGACCTTGTTATCACCCTCATAAATACTTTGCAATTTGTCACATACTTCCTTCGCGGTGGTGCACTGCATTACCTTAGTAAATTCAGCATCCACTAATCCACATAGAATGGCATTCTTCGCTCTTGCATCCCATTCATATTGTTTTCTATTTTCTGAATCAATAGCCACTGCCTTGGAGGTTGCACTCTCACGATTCTCTTCTAACTCATAATCATTCTCTCTTGATTATTCATCTACAACTTTTGGAAACTCATATCCTTCTTCTATTGATTTCCATATGTCCATCCCAAGTGATTGCAGATAAACCTACATTTTGATTTTCCAGAAGGTATAATTTGAGTCATCAAACCTAGAAGCTCTACCGGTGGACAAGCCTTCTTGCTTCTCCATATTTGTGCAAGATCAATCTTCCAGATGTTAATATGTTTACTGAAGACACCCGCTCTAATACCGATTGTTGGTATAAGCTAAGAGGGGGTGAATCAGTAATAGCACAGATATGTACAATTATGCAAGTTTTCCAAATTTAAACATTCACACCAATAAACAAAACATCGCACAAATGTATGAAAACAAATATATATATATATGAAGAGTTACATCATGGGAGATTACAGTCTCCAACCATGAGATATATATATATATATATATATATATGAAGAGTTACATCATGGGAGATTACAGTCTCCAACCATGAGCACCCAATCATTTCAGATGCTCACTTGATCTCAAGTACAACTTACGGTCTATTGACACCAACATACAACAACTT
The DNA here is from genome assembly GCA_001517045.1 of Pseudotsuga menziesii. Classification (NCBI taxonomy): domain Eukaryota; kingdom Viridiplantae; phylum Streptophyta; class Pinopsida; order Pinales; family Pinaceae; genus Pseudotsuga; species Pseudotsuga menziesii. The sequence continues at coordinate 297,938 of LPNX011118773.1, read as the reverse complement.
CTATCTACGTAAGTTTCAACTTACGATCTCCAGGCACCGATTTGAATAGATATCAGTATGGTCGCACAAACTGCGACTAGTGTCTTCAAGCTTTGATCTATGGAAGAACTACGCTCTCCAAGTGTGAAAGTTACAACTTCCTTTTGTTCTCCAGTACCCACTGAAAGGAGATTATGATCCCCTGAATTTTATTTGCACCAACAGAAAGGATGTGGTTGCACCCTAATAGTTCTCTAGCACCCACTAGGAGGAGGTTTAAGCCCCCTGATCCTTTCCCCGTCCTGCTTCCCTAATAAGAAATGTGAGTGTATTGCAAGTAGATATAGTCTTCCTTCAAAATACACAACTATTGAATTCTTCTAACATGCGTCAGCCAGTTGCACGAACAATTCTGCCTTACGTCTCCATCTTTAAATTTCACAACTGTTGAAATCCTTGATTTGTGTCCTTGTGTTTTACATATGTTAGTCTCCCAATAACACTTCATATATGTGCCTATGAGTTTGCGTTTAAATGTGTGTCAGACGTCTCTGTGTATTTCTACATTAGACCCTTCAGTAAAATGTGTATGTGTCTTTCTGCATCATACCCTTCAGTAATGATGCGTCTGTGTCTTTCAAACCTTTATGCAAAATACACTGTGTGAAGATAAAAATGATCTGCACAATTATACTCGTTATTCGCACATCCAGACTTCGGGTATCCTATCAACCAGTGCTGCTCATCTTGCACTGCGGCTCCGCTCCAAAATAATATTCATCTTCTATCAACGAGCCATTGATACCCCGAAAACAAAAACCTTTGAAGCTTGTCAATCAATTAGATCTTCATCTTCCACAAGCTTTATTCAACACGACCATCTCTTGTTTATTTATACTCTTCTTGACTCAAGAGATGTGTCCACTTTGTGAAGTTTGTTTACTTGAGATATCATTCCGTTGGATTGCGTCTCTGATAAGTTAATGTTTGCGTTGGCGTGCCACTTTTGCAATTCATCATAGTATTTTAAGACGCACAAACGCCAATACACTCATGGGACTTTCGCACACATAATTTGCTTATTTCACAAGTCTCATACTTGGTTATTTATAAATTATTCTTTCATGTGTACAAATATTTGTGCAAATGCGACCATGTCATGATGGTCCTTGAACCTCTTGGGTTTTGAATTGTGGTCCATCTTTTCATCTTTTGACACCTTTGATCTATCTTGTCCATCTTTTGAACCATCTTTGACCTTTGACATTTGACCTTTGACATCAATGACAACATATATTCAACAAATATCCACTATAGCATTATTCTTGGTTTCGCACGAGGTTTTCAGTCAGTTATAGGGCAATCTTTGGCATCAATTGGGTCTGGTTAAGAGCGGTCAGAGGAGGAAGAGATGATCCAACAAACTGACCTTGTTAGGATTGATCAACAAAATCCACCAATTTGCATTGATCTAGACCAACGAGATGTTGTAATGAAAAAACCCCACAGCGGGAATCAATTTGGATAACTTCGGTTTTTTTATGGTTCATACTTGTATCTTTCTTCTCGGCCAATATAGTTTCAGATTTGATAGGAGGTTAGTATGTACTAGTCAATATAGAAGCCTAATAGAGCTTTGTTATATGAATGCTCAGTTCTTTAGAGCAATTTTGAAAATTTCTATATTTTGGACCTCAGTGTTTCATTTGGCTATTTCGATCCTCCACAATCTCATTTTAATATAATTGCTACATCTTCCAGTTGAGTAAAACAACAACACATTACAATTATAGAATTTCTTTGAAAATTAAAAAAATGGAGACCATACTAAATAAAAACCTATGTAACCTATGTAATTGTATATTAAGATGGGACTTGGTGTTAGATTTGTAGCTTAGAGGTACTTCTGCACTTATGTGTCTAGGTGTAGAGGTCCAAGCAAGGTGTCTCACTTAAGTGATATAAAGTGACTTTATGATATGTTTTTATAAAGTGACTTTATAAAGTTAAGTTGTACTTTTTATTATTTTTTGGGAAAATGACTTTTGAGAGAAAAATAATTTTTTATAGATTTTAATATAGTTCATGACTTAAGGGATTTGAGTGAACTTGCGATTAAATCATAACAATCAATCATGTGAGCCAAGATTCGATCCAAGCCCTAGAAAACAAAGAGTCAAGGCAGTTACACTAAAGTAAATAATAATAAAACACTTTTGAGAGACTCAATGGACACACATTCCAAGAGTATTTTGGAGAGAAGTGTGAGAGACACATTTTTCAAGAGAGAAAGAGGAGTTGAGTTGAGAGAGGGAGAATAAATGAGCAGCCAAGAGAGAGTGCACAAGTTTCAAGGAGAAGGGCACACTTTAAGCAAGGGGCAACATGCATCCCAAAGAAGAAAGAGTGGGCTCACACTCCAAGCGATGCACAACAATGAATGTTGCTAGTATAGCAAAGAAGAGGCACAATTCTCCAGGCTAGAGGGGTGGCATGCTTCCCAAGGAGTGGAAGGCACAATTCCCAAGACAAAGTGGAAACATTAAAGAGGCCCTATAGTAGGAGAGAGAAAGAGTCTACACGCAGTCCAAGGCAGATTCTTGTAGCCATTTCATCCAACAGTTTCTAACAATGAAAACAAGGTAAGTTGGCACATATTTCAAGAGAAGTGATTGTTGTTTGTTTTTGTTCTTATAGTGCACAAAAATCAAGGAGATTCCTATAGCAGTGATTGTGGGTATTTGGCTTAGAAATCGAGGTGAATGTGTTTTTCTTATTTACTCCTATACATTTGGTGCAAGTACAACTACTGTAAATATTTAATATTTCTCCTTTAATGCTCAATAAAAATTCTCTTGATTGGTTTTCCCCTTGAGGGGTTTTTCTAGGGTCCTGGACCAAATCTATTATGTTGAAACTTTTATTACAATCTGTTGAAATCGAAGTGAATGTGTTTTTCTTATTTACTCCTGTACATTTGGTGCAAGTACAACTACTGTAAATATTTAAGATTTCTCCTTTAATGCTCATTAAAAATTATCTTAATTGGTTTTCCCCTTGGGGGGTTTTTCTAGGGTCCTGGACCAAATCTATTACGTTGAAACTTTTATTACAATCTGTTGTTTTGTACTTGTTTCCACTTCTAAATGTACTTAGTTACAGTGTTTCAACTTACAGTGACATGAAAAATGTATGCATGTGATGTGTAATGAATTTCATGACTGTAGAAGATTGTTATCAAAGCTTAGCTAAGTGGTCGATAGAGAACTGTTTTGTGGCAACATTTTGCAAGTGATTTGTTGATTAGTACAATTGAGTTGTGATTTTGGCACACGTTCTGCAAGAGATTCGTGAGGTTTTGCCTAGGAAGACGAGAAAAGTCTAGATGTTCAAATTGTTTGATAAAAATTTTGCAAGAGAGTTGCAAGTAGTTCATCAATGAGAGTGCATTTGATTGAACCTGTATTGGTGGCTGATCGAAGGGACATAATGTACGTAGTGTGTGGGAAACCTATGTATGGGGGAACTGAGTGGATATCAAAATCCAATTTAGTGTCAGAGACAGAGGGAGAGCGAGAGGCTCAGAAGATTTAGATCATATTGAGTGTTCAGTCTTCGATATCAGAAGTGTGCAAGAGGCATCTTGTTCCAGTTATGAAAGGAGAGTCGACTGGTATAATATGACATTGATGGATGAGTAGAAGCGAGATGAGTAGTTGGCACATATCTCCAGCGCAGAGTCCAAGAGGTCATAGGATGAGCCCCTGAGGCAGAGGGAGTTGCTACAACAAGCATACTGATGGGTTTGGAGGGTGATCCTAGTGGAGTGTTAGATTTTGTAGCTCGAAGGTACTTTTGCACTTATGCGCCTAGGTGCAAAGGTCTCTGCAAGATGTCTTGCTAAAATGATATAAAGTGACTTTATAAAGTTAAGTTGTACTCTTTATTATTTTGGGGGAAAGGTGACTTTTCGAGAAAAAAAATGATTTTAATATAGTTCATGACTCAAGGGATTTAAGTGAACTTGCGCTTAAATCATAGCCATCGATCTTATGAGCCAAGATTCAATCCAGGCCCTAAAAGACAAAGAGTCAAGGAAGTTACCGTAACGTAAATAATAATAAAAGCTTTTATTAGACTCATTTGACACACATTCCAAGAGTATTTTGGAGAGAAGTGTGAAAGGCACATTTTTCAGGAGAGGAAGAGGGATCGAGCTAAGAGAGGGAGAGTGAAAGATCAACCAAGAGGGAGTGCACAAGTTTCAAGGAGAAGGGCACACTTTCCAGCAAGGGGAAGCACACATCCCAAGGAAGAAAGAGTGGGATTGCACTCCAAGGCATGCACATCATTAAACGTTGTTTGTACAATAGAGAAGGGATGTATTTCTCCATGCTAAAGGGGTGGCACACCTCCCAAGGAGTGGGAGGCACAATTCCCAAGACAAAGTGGTAGTAGCATTAAAGAGGTCGTACAGCAAGAGAGCCAGGAAGAGTATGCACACAGTCCAAAGCAAATTCTTGTAGCCGTTTCGTACAGCAGTTTCCAAAATTAAAACAAAGCAAGTTGGCACGTATTTCAAGAGAAGTGACTACAGTTGTTTTTGTACTTACAATGTTAAAAAAACGAGGAGATTCATGTAGCAGTCACTGTGGGTATTTGGTTCAGAAATTGAGTTGATTGTGTTGACTCGGATTTCTGATTTATTCATGTGCATTTAATGTTGCAAATACAACTGCTGTAAATCTCTGAGATTTCTCTTTTAATGTTCAATAAAATTATCTTCACTAGTTTTCCACTTACGGGGGTCTTCTAGGGTCTTGGACCAAATCTCCTGTGTATAAACTTTTATTACAATCTTTTGTTTTGTACTTGTTTCTGCTGCTATATTTACTTAGTTACAGTATTTCAACTTACAATGACATGAAAAATGTATGCATGTGATGTGTGTTGAACTTCATGACTGTTGAAGACTGTTATCAAAGGTTAGTCAAGTGTGTGGGCTGAGTTAAGCCTGATTTTTAACACTTGGTGCAATCTAACTCTTATATGTTAGTCCAATACTCTCCCTTGTGTCATCAATTAGAATTGAACTATGAAATAATAAAGGAGGCCTTACCCAATGTTCTTTTGCATCATACTTTTAAGGTTTTAACCTTTCAAAGTTCATCTATGTAAAATACCTCCTTTTATGTGAGTGTAGAGATAAATCATATTTCATAATAACTCCTCACTCGAAGAGTCACAAATAACATCTATACAAATAACTTGGTGCTCATCCAAATAAAACTCGAAATAAAAGTTATTAACTTCCATTTCAACTTCCTAATTATCCACATTTTCTCCGATGTGTAATACTCAAATCCAACCAATTTGCTTTTAACACCTTTTTTTATGATGTGTAAACATCTTTGATTTATTGGTAAGGAGTTACAAACCCTAATACTGCATTAATGCAGTACAAAATTACAAATATGAAGTAGAAAAATTTGAACCTTGCACTTCTCCATTTGGGTTATGAAAAATGCCTTTCAAAGAAGATATTTTTCGAAAATACTTGAAACACACTTTAAAAGAGTAAACTTTTAACTCGCCCTTCTTTAGAAGTCATAAAACTGCCAATGATTTACTGTCTAAAATTAGAAGACCTGCTATTCAAGTGATAAAATTGCCAATGTATGTCTCTAAATTGAGAATAGATCTCTTAGTTGCATTGTTTCTCTTGAAAGATCGGACCAACTAATTCCCTTACAACTAATTCCCTTACAGGGAAGACTAAAATCACTTCCCATACTACAGAATTTATATCAATTGCAATTGTTATTCTGCCCTTCACTAATTCACTATCATTAATTGTAAGGCTTATATAAATCCCCTACGAATGTTTTACATTTGAGTGTACAGTGATAATTTGAGACTTGTACTACAGTACTGTACATAATCAGCCGATATCTCCCGTCCACCATGTAATAGTTTATCTAAAGCTCAGATGCAATCATAAATTCACAGGATTGTGTCTTTGCAGCTCCTTTGTTGCAAGAAACATGCCAAAAGAAGCCCTAAAGCAAATCTTAGTCAAGGAAAATGGCAACATCCAAGAATTTGCTACCACTCTCAAATGCGCTTTAAAATGAAATGATTTCTGCATACTACACTACTGCAGGTTTTGCATATAAACATCTTCCTATAAAAAAACTGGGAAAGCAAAGGGAACGACTTCTAAAGTCATACTCTTCACGGAGCTTTGATATTTTAACTTCTGGAGAATGTAGAGTATGATACATTATACCACAATTTGGAACCAGTGGAATGAAGAGCAATAGAAATACAACCTCGCTCATTACTGTAATAGGCACTGTTTTCTACTTATTCCAATATTTGATATATCATTAATAGGTATGCATTTTTTTTCACATGCCCTCCCCTGGCACTGCCTTTACCAACATGAGCAATTTTATTTCGAAAACAATGTAGCCTTCAGGATCAAGGAATGCCCCTCTTGGCATTTCTGTCTGATTTCTGCTGAAGACCTAAATCTCAAGACTCTATCATACAATCCAGAATAGCATTTAATGGATGAACCAATGTCCAGTACAGGCTACATACATGGCGGCTTGACATCAAGTTCTATTCATCATGGTATGGGTAAAATAAAAGTTCATGGTTCTCGGCTAGTTCACTGATTTCTATCAAATGAATAGCAGGAACTCTGAACATGTTTGTAGTATACATTATCAGTTGGGTATATGTACCTTACTAGCCAACATGAAAATCACCAGTCTGCCTACTGGCTTCTACTACCCACCTTTGATTCTATACTTTGAACTGTAACAGACTGGTTACCAAGTGCCAGTGCAGCGGATTCAACATGCTGAAGAAGGAACTCATATATTTTCCTCCGAAGTCTAACCAATGTATCAGCCAGTTCTGGATCTACACTTCCTTCTTCATCATCATAATTGGGACCCTTTTCAGGATTGATTTCATCCAACCAGTCATTGACTTTTTTTATCTGAGCCAACATTGCTGCAATTTGGCTATTATCTTGTTGTGCACCTGTTTTTGTTCCAGTACTGTCAGCAGAATTTTCTGTACCACCAGCAAGATGGGAGCCATTATCCAAGTATCCTTCCATGAATTTCAAGAACCAGCTTTGTGATTGACTCTGCAGCCGTCTTGCAAGATCTGCAGCTTCATCCAGACCATTTCCTTTTACCCACTCAACAACAGGATGTTCCTTTTGAGAGGATTCTGAACCTGTTTTACTCGTACTCCTCCCAGATGCATTCTGTGCAGAAGTAACATTTGGTGTCCGACGCAATGCAACCCCTGTTGACTTTGAAGGATACAGAAACTTTGTATCCCCATTTTCAGCAGAGCGTCTTTTCTCACTTGGATTGTGAGATGCATTGCCCGTTCCTTTACTAGGGAGAGGCTGTGTAGATGTGCTAGACACTTTCTTCGAGGATGAAGATGGTAATAATGAGTTCTGACTTTTCTGTGAAGATGGTGTTTCAAGTACAATCAATGCTTTGTTATTACTAGCACCTTCTTTATCAAATTGTTTGTTCTGTGCCAGCCTTGGTGTTGGGCTATAAGATTGCTTACTAAGAAGAGTAAAGGGAGATAAATCAGTAGCTAAAGCTGCTTGAACCCATGAAGTTGCACTCTTTTTTTTCCCTGATGATATGCTTTGAGCTTCCTCCACTGAACTCAAATCAGTTACTTGATCATCCAAACTTCGTTCAGAACTCCTAGTTTTTGCCAAAGAATCAATAACAGAACATGCCTGCCTTAATTGCACATGAAAATTCAAAAACGTCTCCACAGTAGGCTGAGGATTATCTGCCTTTGCCAATGAACACAGTTCTGCAAACATGCTACAAAGACAAGAAGATTGAATAAACGTTACCACATGAAAGCAGGCACGCCAAATTGAAATATTCTAAGCACAAAACTCAATTAAATATACAAGTTTGATTATAATCACGCCAATTTAATAGAATTTTGTAAGGCAGTGTAAAAAGAACAGATTTTAAATGTGCTAGGGTTATCCTAAGAGCATGCATCTAGTATCTCTATGTGTACATGGGACAGGCAATGTTGTCATCCTGCAAATCCAAAAGTGCTCCAAATAGAAGGTCATCTTCTGGTCAGGGCTCTCCGATGGCATGGTCCAGGGGACCTGGATATACTCTTTGTCAATGTCCTCTCAAGTCACCTGATTCATGTACCTACATAGATGGCAGGAGGGGGCCTAGCACATCTAAAGGGTCTCTGAGAGGAGGTCAGCAGTCTAGGAAGATGGCCACCAGCTAGAGAAGCCAAGAAGCCCTTGAGTACTACCTGAGAAGACACCCTTGGGTGTTGGCTAAGGTAGGGAATCGGGATACCTCTGTCTTCCGAAAGTAGAATCCCCAAAAGTCTGAACTCTGAGTAGGATAGAGAGTCGAGACCAGATGAAAGATGAGATCAAGGTGAAAGGGTGACCTTCAAACTCTGCCTAGACAATATGCTAGGGAGGCATACGCTTGCGTCGAATGATATGCCTAAGGAGGAGGAACTCGAATCTCTCCATCTTGGCATAGTCACAGTGTAATAGACTTGAGGCCCATATCTCCAAACCATAAAGGTGCAGCTTGGACAAAATGACTTGGAACTGGTTTCTAGAAATATTGCCTTTCAAAGAGGGAAAGGGAGTGGTATCCTTTGTTGAGTCTTGGCTAGAGGGCCTTACACACGCTAAAACAAGGTCCCTGAAGGCTGAAACTAGACCTGCCAATGGGTGTAAGTTGTTGTGATCTCTATCTCTTCCCCCCATAAGTAGAAGTAAAAGATAGGGATCTTTAGCCCGTTGAAAATCATAACCTTGGTTTTACCCAAGTTAATTGTCAATTATCAAGGCTCACAAAAATTGGCTAGGGTATCAAGTTGTCTCTTACGCCTTTAGGCTAGGAGGCTAGTAGGATTGCACCATCAATGAAAAGGAGAAAATAAATCAATACATGATGTACGAGGCAATCATCCCCATCCTGATGTACTCATGGAGGAAGGACTCAAGTTCGCTAATATAAATCCCTATGGGGATTGATGAGAAGGATGTTATCCCTCATAATGTTTGAGTAAACTTGTGGTTTTTATCACATTGATGGGGATTTGCAGCTAGTACTTCTAGAGCATTGGATTGACCTGGCATTTAATGACGTCTTTAGTGGACGAGGCTCACTTCTCGTTGATGATCATGTTTGGTGGTTTGATGAAGGTTGCTTAAATTGTGCATCATGTTCTTCGCAATTTGATGGAGGCATTCTTCATGTTGGATCAGTGTTCGGAGAATCACCTAGCTATTTCTTCATGCTCTAGTAGCTACTTTCACTTGGTTGTTGCATGGTTAGTTCATGTCTTTTTCTTAGTTGTCAATGTCCTCTAGTATGGTGGTGCATAGTGTTTTCCTAGTATCATTTACATTTAATCACATTTCTATCATTTTACCTAGGTAAGTTGTATATTCCATCATATTTTAATTTTTCAATTTCTACCTAAGTAAAATCAATATTACACTTAGATTTCATCACTTTCCCTTTCCTAAAGGGTGTATGGCACATTGTAATTGTATTTCCCTGATTTTCATCTTAGATTAACCATTCATTTTGTCATATTTCCACTTTCCATCATTTCTAGTGTGAAATGGTTTAGGATATTTTCATTTATTGATTAATTAAACCCAAGCCTTAGGTTGAGTGCCACAATAATTGGCCTAAAGTTGTAATTAGACTTTGAGGCCCCATTCCCCAATTTTTAATTCAATTAATCACTACGGAATGACACTTTAAGTCATGTGGTGCAAATTTGAAGGTAGCACTCCCCCCTTTGGCACACATTTTGAGGCAATATACAAAAAAAAAATATTTAATTGTTGCCTTTCTTTACAAATTTGTTGGGGACCAAATATTAGCCTTCTTCACACAGGCCAAAATACTCTTTTGACATTGTTACCACTTGAGTTGCACTCAGTTGGACTTTTAAGTGAGCCGCCAAAGATGAACAATTACTTGTTCTATTTTCAAGTTCAAAAGTCCATGCAGGCCTTCTTAGGCCTCTTTTTAATTTTTTTTAACATGTTCATGCCCCATGGGGAATTGTAATAAAATGAGTTAGCATGATGACTTTATGTAAAAGGTTTGGTTTCCTAGGACTTGGTCATCAATGCATTATTCCGGGGTGTTTTTTTTTTGTTAATTATTTGTCGTTTTTAAACGATAAATAATTTCTGAGTTTTTCACTCAAGCCTCCTAAGCTGGAATAATTGCCTTGGTGATTAAGACTTGGGAGGTTATTAAAACCTATGTGTCAATGTATATTACCATGCTAATCATTATTTCGAGTCATTATGAACATGTCCTAAGTTCCCCATAGGATTTTTTTTCCAGATTAATAAAAATAAAAAAATAAATAAAAAATAAAAAAAATTTCCATTTTTACAGGGTTATTTAAAATTTTTAATAAGTTAATTGTAAAACTCTAAAAAGTCATAAAAGTGTGGCTAGGAGGTTGTTTTTTCCATGGGGGTGCTCGTTTTCTAACTCAGAGCACCCACTTAACCCCTAGACTCACTTTCCTAAGTTTTCGAGTAATTATTTATCTCCAAAATTAACAATTACTCGGAAAACCCCAAAAAAGACCAAAAATTTGGAAAAAATGATAAATTCGACAACTCATAAAAAATTGGAAACTTGACGAAAATTGATTCTGTGAGTTGGAAAAGGTCAATAGAATTATTCCTAAAGAGTTACAAGTCACCAAAAGGAAAGAAATGGTTGCTAAATATCAAATTGGATTTTTTTCCAAGAGTGGGGCGTTTTTCCCAAAAAAGAAAGATTTGGCTTGAGGTTAAGCTTTTGGAATTTTGGTAATTGTTTTCTTTATGCCCCAAAGCATGGGGATCCAACTCACATTCAACTCACGCCAAGCTATCAGGCTCATCCTTTAGCAAGTGCGCCCCCTCATGTTGAGTTTTTCTATTTAAGAGACCAAGTTCTCTTCATTTCGACAAGATGAAAGTGTATGGAACCTCTGCTTACATGCTATTATAATATTTTTCTATCATTTTGAATAAAGACTTTGGAGGTCAAGAACTGTGTAGCAATTTTATGTGTAGATGAATATTGTCTTGAGCTTTTGAAATAACCGGCAGTGTTCATCTTCTTGCATCTCTTTGGTTAAGCTTGGCCTTTGAAGGGGAGTTGTTTCTTGGTAGGGTAAGGTTTAAAAGCTTGTTTCCTTGAAGATCTTACTGTTTATTTGTTTCAGATATCTTGGGAGTACATTTTTATTTTGTTTAATAATCTTGTTTTCTGAGTTTTTGTGGCAGGTGGCACCAAATTTCTTAACCATTTTTTGTGCAAGTATTTTGTATTAGTTGCAGGTTACGTAGATTGAAGAAGAGGTTGAGTTTGCTTACATCTTCCTTCTCTTCAACAATTGCAGAAAGACATAGTCCCTCTTTGTTCCATTGTGAAGAACTACATCGTCCATATTCCAGCATCAAGCTTCTTCATATCTTCTTTCATTCTACAAAATTATTCATTTTTGTTACCAGTTACTTTGATGATTGTTATTTCGATTTAGTATATTCAAATAGATCACAAACTAAATCTGATTTACATTTATCATTTAGTTAGATCTGATTTTTAAAGTCAAAACCCATAAATCTAGCTTTAAACAAGTAATTTTCAATACTTCAATTTTTTTATCTTTTAAAAGTTACTTGAATTATATGTTAATTTTTTATTGTTTAAATAAAGAATTTGACATATTTGATTGATGTCTACTTGATGTTTTGCAGCAGAAGTCGATAAAAGAGAGAAACACTCTAGCCAAATTCCGAAGAAACAAGCCATCTGGAGATCCATCTTCTCACAACTCTTTCTTTGGCCAATTTTCTAAGGCCCTATTATTGTAAAACTTGTGTTTCCTATTCTACAAAGGAACACAAGTATTTATGATTCTAAATCATTGTAAAAAAGAGAAGCAAGTGTCTACACCCCATCCCCCCAGGGGGAATCTACCTTTTTTTATTTTTTCAGCTTTTTATTTTTATTTTTTGTAATTTCTTTCAAATTCTTAAGTAAAATTTACCAAATCCGGCTGTGTTCTCAGTAACAAGAGTATCAGCACTATGATTTAAAAACTCACATTTAGTTCTTAAAAACACTTAAAATTTACAAGGCTCCAGTCCCTGTATGCTCTTGTGACCACTCCAGGCCTTTGGCTGGATCGGTGGAACAATGAGAAAGGGATTGAAGTGACTAATAATTAGTTGAACACTTCAATTAATCCCTACAGGTAAAAATCCAGCACTTCTTTTGATCTTACCAAGTTGTGGGGAAATTCTACAAGTGAAGCGAGAACCACTAGAAAGTGACTGTGGGGCACCGTTAGACTACACCCTTGTTTGGTGTAGTGTTGAACACAACCCCACGACTCCATCTAGCCCACACGTCGCTGTGAGAGCCACTCCTTGGTAAATCCATACATATTCCTCGTACCCCCTGGGTATATCTGGAATACCATTTCCCTTGGAATACCATTTACCCACTCCCTAACTACTCATTTAATAATTCTAAAACTGACCAACCGAGACAACTGCAATACTTCTCGAGACTTCACTAGCAACCCCTTTACACAAGCACTCCATTAGCATTGGTCTATCTGGCATTTCCATTTATGTTTGATGCTTAAGTTAATCAATGTGTTGTTTGGAATGATATTTTAAATGTTAGTTATTTAAATTATTTGCAGTGCATCTCAATTTCGGTATTTATTGTTATCATCCCCTAGACTAGTTGTTCTATTTTTATAGATTAAACACCATAGTTTATTTTACTAGGGACCACCCCCCTTGGCTCCGCTAGGAGAGAGCCTAGACAAAGGAGTCAAGATCAAGTGACAGCAATTGACTCTTGCTTGCCCCCAAGGTCGCACCCAATGGCTTGAAGATTTCTGCCACGTGACCCGAGGTGCGAATTAGGCAGCAATAGGCATATCTCATCCTTGTTACATGTGTTGAGAAGGTGGTTGGGCTTGCACATTGTTCAATGGGTTAAGTTATGCATGCACCCTAGGGTTTTTGACCATGTCAAGTCATCCATTTACACATGCGTTTATAACATTACGTGTTGCACTTGCACTCCTCCATGAGATCCACTTGCATCTTAAAGTGGGTCTTGTTTGTACCTTGCACACCTTGTAAAGTTTAAAGTGACTAGAAACTAATTGGTCCATTTCTTGGAGTTCCACTTGCACATATTTTGAGGAAGATAACTACCACTAACACTCTTTTTAAACGGCACACCTCTCCTAGATCTTTCTCACATGATTGGAGATCGCTTACACATTAAATGTAGAGTTTGTTTGAAAAGTTCCTTGATCTAAGGGAGGAGTCGAAATCACAAGTGCAACATGAAGAGTTTCTATGCACAAATTTCAAGGTTGCAATTGTTCTCTCTCTTTAAAGGGTGCACTTATGAAGAAAAGAAATATCATTTACTTGACCAAACACTTTGGGAACTCCCACACGTGTGGACACATCTATCTTTTTGAGAAGCATGCATGTGAGGCTTTACTTGGTCAATCATTCAAATGGAGGGAACGCCCTCCTTCCTGGAGCCATTTTGCAAGTGGTTGGTGTTGAATTTTAGCATTAGCATGTATTCTTTAAATTTGCGGAGTGTAAGATAACAATAGGATAAGTGCAGTAGATAAATCAAAACATCACACACATGAACACAAGATGTTTTTCACAGGGAAACCTTTAAAGGACAAAAACCCCAAAAGGATTAGTAATTCATCCCTTGAATGAAATGACTAAGTTTTTCAAATCTTAGAATTCTGAGATGAATGTTCTTCAATAATTTTCAAACCCTGGCAGACTTAATCAATTTCCAAACCCCAGCACAATTGACCAGCAATTTGTCAACAACACAAATTTTACAAAAATACTGACTTAGGGCTTCATGCCAAGATTTTCTCTCAGCTGCTCAGCTGCCTAGAATTCTTTATGTTGCAGCCCAAGATTTACAGTCAGCTGCCCGTAATTGATTTTGACTGCCCAGATGTCTGTACGGCTGCCGGAGGGTTTGCAAAAAACTGCCCAAACTGTAAATGAGTTGCCCGAGCCTGTAGATAAGTTGCCCGATCCTGTAAGCTTCCTGCCCGAACTGTTGTGTTGTTGCCCGAAATAAATTAAGGGTTGCCTGAACTTCCTGAAGGCTTCCCGTAATAAATTAGGGTTTCCCAACACTGTTCTACATCTGCCCGGAGAGGGGAGAGATCAGCCCAAAGTTTGTCTGGACAGACCGTATCAGCCCGAGCTATGAATAGGATGCTCGTAGTGGTAAACAAATTGCCCAAAAATGTTTATTTGTAGTTTCCTGTGAAGAAGGAGAGGTCAATAGATTGACCATGGGAAGATCTATTTGGCCGAGGTAGAAATGAGGCTACCCGTGACTGTAAGGAATTGCCCGTGAAGTTCAGTAGGTTGCCCGAGACACAATGGAGGATGCCCATGAATGTGTTGTGTACTAGGGTGAAACCCTAGATCTGTTTATTGTTCACCGTGAGTGGAGAGAGTGATACCCTAGCTTGCTTAGGGTTACTGCTATGATTCTGAAGAATGATGGAGATGCCCTAGCTAGAAAAGCCTCCATGCTAGGGCACAAACAAAAAACAAAGATCTTCTCCCACTTCCAACGAAAATCATCCAAGGAGCAGCTCAACCCTGATAATCAAGTGTGTGTAGAAATGGAGTTGATCTTCCTTTATAGGCTTTTAGTCCCTTGGATGTGGACCAAAACACAAAAGAATAAAATAATATATCTTATTATTTTACTTTTTGACTTTTGCCTTTAGTGGTACTAAAGGCCTTTTTGCATTTCCACTTTGACTCCTTAGTGGTCTAAGGGTCCTTATGCATTTTTTACTTTTACCTTTTAGCCTTCTTCAAGTGCCTTGTGGTCAATGCAAGTGGGTCATAGGGATCCTTCATACCCACTCAAAGTACATCATCATAAATAGGGAGAATTACTAATGCTTTTATCTCAAACTCCTTGTGCCACCAAGATTGGGTACTAGGTGTCTTAACCAAGGGTAGCTAATCCTTGGAGAAGGTCACAAAGCCCACAGATCGAGGGTAGGAGTGCCTCACATGGCCAGACCCGGTCTAGGACTTATAGTGATGTCCTGGTAACTAACCAGGCGCCTCATTCTCCTGGAGAATGGCTCTCGGCCCTACGCTGAGTCCCCCAGTCCTAGAATGGTTCATTAGGTACCTCCATTCAAAGAATGGCCACTCAATTCTAAACTGAGTTCCCCCAGTGCTTAGACCGGTTCCTCTTCCTGGTAACTGACCAGGTGCCTCCATTCAAAGAATGGCTAATCAACTCAAGGCTAAGTTCCCCCAGTGCTCGACTAGTTCCACATTATGGTCCTTAACCAGATGTCTCCATTCAAAGAATGGCTACTCAGCTCAACGTTGAGTTCCCCTAGTGCTAGATTGGTTCCACATCTTGGTCCTTGACCAGATGTCTCCATTCAAAGAATGGCTACTCAGATCAAGACTGAGTTCCCCCAGTGCTAGACTAGTTTCACATCTTGGTCCTTGACTAGATGTCTCCATTCTCCAAGAGAATGGCTCTCGATGCTGCTTAGGAAAAATCAACAGTTGGTAACTAATTGCATTGTTATTCATTGTTGAAACTTTCTCATAGAGTTAGTTATTTGTAACAAGTGGGTCTAACCATTTTGGCTATTATTGGAGAGTTTGTTGAGAGAATTGTGGATCTAGAGTAGAAAATTATTATTTCATTGGAAAGGAACTTGAGCTACACTCTATATAAAGAGTAGCCCTTCATCATTCATTTTCATGCTTGAATCGTTGGAGTTTTCCTCTCCTTGGAGCTTAATGGATATATTTTCTTGGAGCATATGTGAAGTGTAAGGATTTCTATCCTATCATAAATGTTGTTGGTGATATGTAGAATTGCTAGAACTCGTTGTTTGGACCATATGAGAAGCGTATATCTACCATGCTAGAAGGGTTTTATGTGATGAGTCTCTCGCCCTATTTCCTTTTGATGTCTTATGCATGGTTGTATTAGCTTGTTCCTATCTTCTAGAGTTGTTGTTTGTAATACTTCATTGTGTAGGTCACACCCCATTAGCAAAGTTTTGATGTAGCACCTTTTGGGCAATCCTAGTCTATTTTCTACATTTAGGTTTCATCATGTTAGGGCTTCTTATGGCATACTTTAGTGTCCCTTATTGTCTTAACCATTCATAAACTTTCCCTCTTGGATTAATCTCTTGAATCCATTTTCCTTTGTTGGTATAGACACTAATCTCTTGATCTTTCCACCACACTTTATTTTTCACTTTGATATTCTATAATACACTCATTATGTTAAGGATTACTCTCCTTGTATCACCTCGAGCCTCAATGCCACAGTCTTAGTAATCTCATCTAGGGATACAACCCCTAGAGTTGGAGGAGAGCCAACCTAAAGTTAGAGAGGTTGTTATTGAGGTGACAATGGGTAGACCCTCTTAGTTACTTTTGGATTAGCATTGTTCTTTTGAGTTTTAGTTTCATGTGCTGATTTGGGAGGTAACAAGGGGCACCCTTGCTTAATCCCAATGGTGCTCTATATGAATTCAAGAGACTTTGCACCATCTAGAGGAGGCCAAGGACCAACTCGTAAAGTATCATGATGGCAACGAGTAAGGCTCCTAAGATGCCAATGTCTCAAAGCCTCTAGAACAAAGTCTCCCTCAATATTGTGACAGATGCTTTCCAAAGTTTTATAAAGCAACAAAAGACTTTTGAAGAATGATGATGAGCCTCCTCACTAATAGCCCTGAGAGTGAAGATGTGATTAGTCGTCTTGTATGTCGAGAGAAATTCGGTCTTCCCTTGAGACTTGAGGTGTCTACTCTCCAACTCCTCTAAAAGTCGTCGATGTAGAATTGTAGCATAAAGCTTTGAGAAATGTGCCCCACCGTTATAGTTCAATAGTTGTTAGGATCAATGCTAGATCTTGACTTGAGAAATAGATGGATGATGTGTTTCGTCCATGCATGGGGAAGGTCAAATCAAACCACATGGTTGAATAAATCAGCAATGTAAGAGTCAACAAACCAAATGCCACACTTGAGGAATTTGGCCTAGAAGTTTTCCTTGTTCATTGCCCTATTGGTGCTCATAACATATTTCCTAATGTATGTTTTTTAAAGGAGATGGAAAGAAAAGGAGGATACGAGCGGGGGCATGGCTAAGGATATCATATAGGGATGTCATATGGGAAAACATGGATTGGGTATCTAGGTTTGGAGTGAGGAAGTGGTTTTTAGGCAAAAGAATGCACCAAAAGGTGTTTGGAATGTGGCAGAGGACCGCACAAAGTTCACATCTCTCGGTGAAAGGAAAGCACACTTCTTACAATGGAGGAGGTAGTGGTAAGATTTTCGAACATAGAGTTCAGATGAGGGGTCATAAGTGAAGGTGAAACAGTGATGCTTATGGAAAAGTTTACATTTCTCATCATACCCGCATTTCATGAGGCAAGATCCAAGGATGGCGGTATGTATCTACTACTAAATGGAGTGTGGCAATGAATTGAGGACCGCCTCTGCAGGGACCTTGGAAAGAGTCATATTTTGTTGTGGTTGTGTTTAGTGACGAGAAATGAGGAACAAGGGAGCAACTCCCAAAGGCATGTGGTGTAAGAATATGCATACTCCCTGTTAAAGAGAATTGTAGTGCACAATGGAGGGGACCGAGAACAAGAGAGAGGGGTGAGGCAAAGAAGGAAAAGGTGAGGAAGTGGGTTTACAAAGGGAAGGAGGAGACTGACAAGTGTTGAATGTACGGAAGTATGTCCTGGTTTTCCAAGACGTAGTCAAACACATTGGCTCCACCATTGTGTGGAAAGCACATAAAGCCACGGAGACCATTCATGCACAATAAAGCATGGGATTCACCAAGTTGTACAAGGTGCTTCCTGTAGATACTAGACTGTGAGTGGTCGTGTTTTACCTTTTTTTGTAAAGTCCCATGGTCTTTGGGGCTACCTCCTAAAGGCAAAGAATATACTTGGATCTGTCCTATAAGGACACTTGTAAGTTCTTGGTGCAAGCGTTGAAGTCTGCCATGAGAATAACTTTACCAAGAGTGGAGTAGCGGGAGATGTTCATGTAAAGGTTAAAGAAAGGGTTCTTGACTAACACTCTCTATGCATGCAAAGTGTCTCAACGTCAAGGGGAAATAACACACTACAATGTACTTCACTCTTTCCTCTATTAACCTTGAAATTTCCACACAATTCCAATGTTCCAAAAAAAAGTGAGTGAAAATGGTAAGATGACTTGTTTGAAGAAGACAAAACCCAAGGATTGCCTGCTTTAAGATCAAATGTTCTTAGACAAATAACACAAATAGCATAAAAATAAAAACAATAAGTAATTACACACCTTTAGAGCGATAAAAAGTGAATGAATAATAATGCCACTCCAAGGGAGCAACCTCCTTTACACCTTATGTTTACAAACAACTCTTGATAATCCCTAAAATTAAATCCCCTTGGTATATGTATAGGAGACAAAGGGTACAGTTACAAATGATGCATCAAGTCAAATAACATCAGCAATATAAAAATAGTAATGTAATGGCCCAAGAACTAGGGGCATAACAATGAATTAACACTCGAGATCAAGCACATCCAAAGGTTGTCTCAACCCCTCTTAAATCTAAGTTTGATTGGTGTAAAGGGGAATACTCAAAATCCTCCAAAGAAAAGAGTCATATGTGGCTATTGTCATAAGGAGGGCCATGCAATCAAGTCTTTCCTTACTTGTCTTCAAAAAAATCAAAAGCTTGCAGGAACTATACAAGAACCAAAAGATCTTTTTGATGACAATGTTGGATCTCCTCATAATGCAAATTTGGTAGTACATTATACACTCGTCTTCTTCTTCCCAACAAGAATGGATGTCAAACTCTAGAGCTACTCAACATATGGCCAAACATGAACACCTCTTTGGTTATAGAGAGCATCAGTGGGGATAAAGTAGTTATTGGTGAAAATTCAATGCTACATGTTTCAAGGTTCGAAGATGTCATCATAGATACGACTAAGTTTGGAGACATTCTTCATGTTCCTAGGGTTGGATCAAATCTTATTTCTATTTACCACATTAAACACACCAATAATAAGGTGGAACTTTGGCTAAATCGATGAGTTGTAAAGGACATGAATGATTGTTTCAAGGTGGTTCTCTAGAGATTGTGACGAATTTGATCATATGAACAAATTGGGGGGTGGTGGGGGATCGGAGATCCCTCCTCCTTAAAGAGAAATGGCTTTGTTTCTATGGTAGCCAATGTCAATGATACTAGCATGTTATGGCATCTACATCTCAATCAAATCAATTCTGACATTTGAGTTTTCTACAAATGGTTCATGATCTTCCATAAATTGAACCACCCAGTGGTCTCTATGAAGGGTGTGAAATGGGGAAACATCATTAGGAGTCTATTACCACCTAAGTTGTACTTGGTGGTTTTTTCAAACGAGCCCGCAAAGTAGAACAAGTACACTTGTTCATGATCAAAGTTCAGAAGTCCGCCAGCCTTTTTCTCGGAGTCTATTCGAAATTTTTTGTAACACATGTCCATACTCTAGAGCAACCGAATCCGATTGTCCGTTAGTCGAATCCGACTATCATTGTAATAATGAAATATGAATAATAATAATATATTGGATGATTTAATAATTACAAGGGAAGCTCGCCTTTATAGGGTTTGAGCGTGTAAACTGAAGGGTTACACCCTTTCATAAGATAATTAACTAATCTAAATAATATTTTATTTTATAGTTGTTACATTGCCACTTCCTTTAAGGAAGCTTTGTCCTCAAAGCTTAAGTATTTTCCTAGTGTCGTTCTACATTCAGACTCGGTGTCGGTATTAGAATCGAACAAGGTCTCTTGTGCAGAGACTTGCACTTCCTTTCCATTGAGGATTTTGCACTGTATTGTCTCATTGTTCCTACATTTATGACCAGGGGTCCAATCATCACTGCATCGACGACATTTTTTTTTTTTTTTCTATTATCAACATAACTGTTAGATGACTTCGATCTATTTTCCATTTCATAGGCATATGATTGAGGTTTGTGGCATTGATGACAGGGTGACCAAGTACCTACATTGTGTCTCTTTTTCTTTCCGATAATGGTTATTGTCTCTTGTTTTAATTCCTTCCAATTTGCGTTCTACGGCTTTTGCTTTATGTCTTGCTACTTCTACGTTAGGTGTGTCATGCAATTTTAACTCTTTTTGGAGGTATGGTTTAAGACCTCCTAAATAGGTTTCGAGTCTTTGCTTGTCAGACAACCCAAATACTCGTGTCGATAAGGATTCCCATTGATGTGTGAATTCCTCAACATTTCCGACTTCTTGTAGTCTGGTAAGTTTAGTGAAAAATTCATCTTCTTTGATTCCTTGAAACCTATTAAAAAATCATTTTTGAACAAGTTCCAGGTGTAGGTAAAATTATCTCTCTTCCACCATAAGTACCAATTATAGGCGTACCCTTCCATATGCATTGACGCATATTTCACCTTCTCCTCGTTAGATTGTATGTTGTAAATGTCGAAGTATTCTTCTGTTTTGTTTAGCCAAGCAACGCATTGGTCTTCACTCCCATTGTATTTCGACAACTCTATTTTTGCCTTAGGTGGGTACACTTTGTAAGGACGACGTTGATTTCCTTTTGCCTTATGGTTTGATGGTGGCTCGAAACTACTGGACGATGAAAGTGACATATCTGAATTGCTTCATTGTTAGCGGTGATTTTTAGTTTTTCTTTTCTCTACTATTTTACTTATAGCATCTATTTTGTTGTTTAATCGTGCATCCATATCTAGTAGTACTTGTGTTTCTATCTCTTGCTTAAGCATCGCATTGTTAATCTTTATTTCTTTTTGCAATTCTTCTTGATTTTGTGCGAGTGTTTCCTGGGTGGCAACATGAAATGAGGCATCTAGCATGTGTGGACTGCTGACTTGACCCGGACTGGGTATGAGCCTTGGTAACATCTCGATTAATGTATTATGGTTCTGTGTCATGGTTTTCATGTTCTGTGTTAAGGTGTTTATGTTTTGCATTATGGTACTCATTTTGTCATCCACATCTTTTTGTTTTTCGTTCAGGATGTCAAGTTTGTCGTCGAGCCTTCTTTCTAGTACCAAAACAAGATCGTTTTTGAGTAATGTATTGTTATTTTGCATCTTTTCCTTCAAGCCTGCTTGGTTAGCGACAAGGGACTTTATGTCCTTCTCCATTTTTTCGATCTTCTTTTTCAGTTCCTCCATGGTCTTGGACCTTGTATATGGAAGTGTGTATTTCGGCGCTATTTTGGCTTTTAAGGTGAAATTGAATAATAATATATTAATTAATTAATTAATTATTATTATTATTATTATATATTTTTATAAACTATCTATATATATATATATATATATATTTTCAAATATTATAATATTATTTATATTATACTAAATACAATATTTGATTTATTTTTTTAAATATATTATTAAAAGTATATTATGTTGCAAAATATTTGAAATAATATAATATAATATAATATATATTGTATTATATTATTATAATATATTATTTCTTTGTTTTTGTTGTTGCAGGTTAGCGTGGAGATAATGGGCCGCGTGACGCAACAGATGGGCGTGGAGTGGCAGATGGGAGAAATTGGCAGTGAGCAGCAAATGGACGCGCGCTGCTTGTTTTGCAGCGTTGGGTAGAGCACGGTAATGGACTGCGCGTGGGAGGAGAGGAGCAACGGGCGTGTGGGAGCTTGCTGCGATGGGAATGGGCACGTGGAGATGAAGGAGCAGCAGGGAGTGGCGGGGGATGGTGGAGTAGGTCGAGGCGTGGGGATGGGAGGCAGTGGGGGGAATTTGAAGACAGTGGCGGCTAGCAGTGGAGAAGAGTGCGCAGGAGGAGATGGTGGGGGCAGTGATGCGACGGTGGAAGGCTACGATGGAGGGAAGTGAGGAGCTGTGGGGAGGAGGAGATCAATGGCCTGGTGCGGAGTACAGTTGGAAGGGAGCAGGTGAGCAAAGGCTGGAGGGGTGAGGTTATGGAGAGCGGATGGGGAGATGCAGAGAGAGCAGTGAGGGAGGTATGAGGTATGGGTAAAATGGAGCAGCGGAAAAATAAAAAATTGATGAGCCGAGTCCGAGCTCAGAGTACAGGAGTGAATCCGCTCTGATACCAAATGGAGCAACCGAACCCAATTGTCCGTTAGTCGAATCCGACTATCATTGTAATAATGAAATATGAATAATAATAATATATTGGATGATTTAATAATTACAAGGGAAGCTCGCCTTTATAGGCTTTGAGCGTGTAAACTGAAGGGTTACACCCTTTCATAAGATAATTAACTAATCTAAATAATATTTTATTTTATAGTTGTTACATACCCCCTTGGGGAAATTGTAAAAATGTCCCAGCATTTATTTTTTTATAAAAGGCTCGGTTTCCCAGACTTGAGCATCAAGTCGACTAGCCCAGAGTGTTTTTTCCCTCGGTTATTATTGGTTGTTGAACAAACGACTAATAATTTCTGAGTTTTTCACTCACACCTCCAAAGTTATTAGAGCCTTCGTGTCAATGTTTTTCAACATGCTAGGCATTTATTTTGAGTCGTATGGACATGTGCTAGGTCCCCCTAGAGTTTTGCCAGTTTCTGAGTAAATAAAAAATTTCCGCAAAATTAGGCCATTTTTAATGGTTTAATTAGAAATTTTCAAAATGTAATAAAAGTCAGATACGGAGTCTGTTTCTGACGTGGGGACACTTGTTTTCACACCTAGAGCATCCACTTTACCCTAAGGACCACTTTCCACATCAGTCGGGCAGCCAGAACACCCCACGAGGCATTATTCAGCTAAAAATGCGTCAGAATGGCATTTTAATTCTAAATTATGACATTTTAGCACTAAAGGACAAATTTGAATAAGTCAAAATTCAATTAGTTTAATGTGGAAATGACATGGAAAAGGGGTCCCATGAGGTTAGCAACTTCTCCATTCACTTAAAGAATATCAAACTTTGGCTTTATTGTGATATAGTAAGTGGTTATGAAGTGAGGGTGACGTCAACTCACATAAGCTTCATGCTAACTCCAAAGTGAAGGCCATGCATGCATAAGTGGTGGACCCCCCTTTCAACATGATATTTGTTTAAATATTAAACTTAAAGTATTGACTTAAGCTTTGGTTTATTAATAGAGCTAACATGAGGAGGAGGTGACGTGACCCTTCACGCTAGCAAAGTGAAGCTTGCACGGTGGGAAGGAGGGGTCCACCCCATCCAAGTTTTAAAAGTGTTGTTTGGTAATCAGTAAAGTCAAACTTTGGTTATACCTTGGTACTTCTATGCTAGCGAATCTTGTTGGGTGACATCACCACCTCTCCATTTCACCAACTCACGCGTGAGGAGATTGACACCGAATTGATTTTGATTTGGCATTGATTGGATGATTTGGCTTGGATTGAATGTGTTGGCAGGGTGATTATGAGTTAACTAAGAGAGGTGTCAATCACCTCTGCAGTTCAACTCAGCACCTCTTCACTTCAAGCTCAATTCAACTGGACTCTCTCTTCAGTGTTGGTAGCACCCCCCTGGGTCTCATTTTTGGTATTTAAGCAAAGCTCCTTTCCTCATTTTGATAAGGTCAGAGGACCGAAGGAATGCTATTGCTTGTATTGTATTGTTTACTATTTGGAATAAAGAAGGCTTTGGAGGCAAGATCTATGGTGTAATGTTTTCATGTGTGGATGGTGATTGTCAAATGCTTATGAGGTATAATCTGTATTATTGGTCTTTGCTTTTTGTTGGTTAATTGTGGACCTTGAAGGGGAGCTCCCTCCCGATGGGGTAAGAGATTATTCTAGTTTGATTGATGCTCTTACTGTTCGTTTGTTCCAAATCTCTTAGAGTTGCATATATTTTAAGTTTAATTGCATGCTTTCTAATTGTCTTTTTCCAGCAACACCTATGTTTTAACCACTGTTTGTGCAAGGATTTCTAAGTTGCAGGTGATCTCACTTATAGAAGAGGTTGAGCTAGTTTGAATATTCCTCCTCTTCAAGATATTTTTGAGGACATAGTCCCTCAGTGTTCCACCAAAGCAGACTCCATGGCCCAACATTTCCAGCCTTCCAGCACTCTTTCTATCTCTCTTTCCTTCATTTTTTAAAGAAAAATTAAATCTTTCTCGGTTACGATTACTCAAATGCTTAAGTAGTTTAGTTTATCTTTCAAGCAATATCTAAAGGCTGATCTATTTAAACATGTATCTAGATCTAGAAACATAAAGTAATATTTTCAAAGTAGATCTAGTTTTTATTAAGTACTAGCGCATATTTCCAATCTTTCAGTACTTAATATTTTTATGTTCTTAACGCTTTATTTGGCACATTTGGTGCATTACAAGTGGCTGGTTTTTCACTTTTATTGCCAGGGCAAGGAGAAGTGTTGCTGGAAAATCAAAAAAGATCTAAGTTGTTCAAAGACCTCCCAGAGCACCACCCTTGATATTGTCTTATTCATAAAACCTGTAAGCCTTTGGATCCAGATCTATAAGGACCATTGGCATCCACCTCAAGCATTGTAAATACCATTAATAAACGATCTTTCGAGCCCACTCCCCATCCCCCCTAGGAGGATTTGTGTCGATGTCTTTTTTTTATGATTTCCCAATTTTAGTTAGTTTTATCTTTATTTCTGATTTAGTTGTTTATTTGATCAAGGAAGTAAAAGAAATACTTACCCCACGCTCTCTTGAGTACCCCGAAAGGGTGAAAGAGATTCATGGTAGGATTAATTAAAAAATATTTATTTTATTTATTTGTTCTTAATTTTTTAAATCAATCCGACCGTTGCTTTCTCGAGTACCCGAAAGGTGAAAGAGACTCTTCGGTCGTCATCTAAACAACTCATTGTTACGTGTCTAGTAAAATAAACCAAGACTCCTTCCCCGTATGCTCTACACCGCTGCAACTTGTCTGATCAGTTGGCTATATTAGAAAGGGATACGAGTTACTAGATTTAATAGGAAAATCCACACAAGTGATTTTATCGAGAACTCAAGAGGTTGCAAAGGGTAACTACTACAGAGTCAGGGGGCTACTCCAAGCAGGTTCATCCTCGCCCCGTTGGACACTTGGTATTACTGCTTTAGCACTCAATTCGAAGGGACTTGACTTGTTGGGCCCAACCCACAATTAACCCACACCCTTAATTACTCATTAATAATTTTAAGACTAACCAATGAAACAACTGCAATACTTACACGACACAACAGCGCTCCATATTCATCGGCACTGGTATGTTTTACTTTCGATGCTTAAATCAATTATTGCAAAATGTCGTGAATGGTGCTTACATTGTCATATGTTGTTGATGTTATCTCTTTCTTGCAATAATCCGTTGTGTTATTTTATCCATTTCATATTAACTCCTAGGTTTAGTCTTTTCTTTCGTAGACTAAAAACCATAGATTTTCTTTTAATAGGGTCTACCCCCCTTGGCTTCGTTAGGAGTTGGCCTAAACGGAGGAGTCAAGAACAAGCACTCGAGACTTGCCCCCAAGTACACACCAAGTGGCTTGAAGATTTCTGCCATGTCCCCCCCAGGTGTGTGAAAGGCGGCAACAGAGTCCTTTCATAACAACAACGTGAAAAGCAAGCTTTTCAATGTTTTGCACTATATCATAGCAATATTTGTGGGCCTATGGTTAAATATTCTATTGGGGTAGCTTAGTACTTCGTCCCCTTCATTGATGATTCGTCTTGCTTTCTTTCAGTATACCCCCTTAAATCTAAGGATGAGTTGTTTGGGAAGTTCTAGGAATTCTAGAACTTTTGTGGAAAACCTAAGCAACCAGAAGATCAAGTGTCTTAAGATTGTTGGCGGAGGTGAATATATTATCAATGATTTCTAGTGATTTCTCATATCTTAAGGCATCTCATGGCAATGAATCATTCTTCACACTCCACAACAAAATGGAGTCCAAGAACAAAAGAATAGGGCTATCATGGAGATAGATCATTGCATGCTTCAATCCAGGGAAATGAAGCTTTCATTCTAAGGAAAGGCAATTGCTTGTGCATCACATATCATCAACACCACACTTACTCACGTTATCATGGGTATGATTCATGAGAAATGGTATGGAAGTAACCCTCTATTTCGCATTTCAAAATATTTGGATCTAGCGTGTAAGCCCATCATCCTAATAAAAAGTGAAACACATTAGCATGTCTAGACTCCTACTACACTTTGGTTGGCTACACTGAAACTTTTCAAGGTACTGCCTTTATGACTTACGAGGTGGTTGAATATAGAGGTTATTTTTGACAAGGTCCTTATTCATGGTCTACTAGGATCTCTTCCATTACTTCTTTCAAAAAATTATTCAAATGGACCTCAACATGCTTCCTTGGATCATGCCTCCTCTCATCACCATGCAAGTCCTTCTCTAGATAATTCATGCCATGTTTTAGCGGACCCATCTAATTCACAACATCATGATGGTCTTCTTTCTACTTCTACGAATACCCTCTCAAGTACTCCTATAGTATTTGGGCAGACTCTCGATCCCTTCTTGTCCAAGTTGCTCATTATCTTCATGATGAATCCAATGCATCATGCAACAAAGTTTCTTGCTAGCCCATTTGAGCACTACAACGAGAACGCTTCTTCGCCACGGGCCATTATTCAATTTTCTATTGTCTCTATCAAACTATTGCATCTCCCAACTAAATCTCTCTTTAGCTTTAATCTCAACCAATGATGATTCTAATTGCTTTATGAAGGAACGATGTGAAGTTAGTGGGGTACTTTGGCCCTCTGCTTAGCATTAAGGGCAGTAGTAAATTTTGTAATCTTGTATTGTAATGACTCCTCTCTGTGGCACTCTATTCAACTCAAGGGAGGTGTTAGAATTACGTGTAATTTGTACAAGTAGCCACAACCCATTCAGTTGTATCATTATGCACTTGTAATTATGGCTAAGGTCATATTTTATTTCATTCATTGTATACTAGGTTTGTGGTTAAATCCGACCTAGTTAAACTTGATATGTAGGCTCAACAACCCTCTTGGAGTGTGTGCCCTTGTTAGGTGGGCTCATAACCCCTATTGGAAGGACATCTCACTTAAAATGAGTATAATACACAAATCAAGCTCTCATTTGTATCATCTCAATTGTGATCTTCTTGAACTACTATAGGAGTTATCATCCTAAGAGCAATTATATTTGGCATTTTCTCTTGGTTGCACTTGTGCATTTCTATTTTTAGCACACTTGTGCTTAGCTTTTACAGTCTCTCTCTCTCATGCACTTATGAGGAGGCTATTTCAAAATTTGGGCGAGATTTGGCTCCATCAATTCTCTTGTTGACCCTTATAAATCTCAACAATAACGAGCCATCCCAATGAGTAAATCTACTTCGCAACCCAAAATGAAAAAAATCCCTTCACAAGGAAAAATCATAAAAGGGTTCCCTTGCCCTCTTAAATCCTAATTTAAAGTTATATAATGATGCCCCCCACCCCTCTTAAACCCTAATCTAATGCTATATAATGATGCTCCACTGCTAAACACTAATCTAATGCTATATGATGGCATCCCCTCTGTTGCCACTCAAAATAATACCCCAACCAAAGTCAGAAATCACGTTGTGACAAGTGGTAAGCATGGGAGGAGATAGAGCCCAATGTCACCACAACCTAGCTCCTTAACACTTTAGGTCAACTCCCAAGACCAAAGGGGAGTCCTTGATGTCGATGATAGATATCTATAGTTGCTTAAACAACATACAAACACCTTTCCCAAAATAGAATTCTCAACAAAGATCAATGCCTTGTGGAGCCAAAACAATGAAGCATAAACAACACTGGGAGAGGAATAGGAGTTATAACAATTTATCACAGATTCCAAAAAATATAACTTCAATATGTTACTATTGTAATGGGATTTGCAGCAATTGATACACTTCAGAAAACTCGATAAAAATCAGTGAAAACAATGCCAACCTTACTATGTAAGATGCACCTTGTATAGTAGGGGGTAAGGGGTGTTAGTTTTGTACCTAGGGAAGTGTTCCCCTAAGTGACTTTAGCCTTTAGTCACTTAGTGAATGGGGAAATAAAGTGAACCTTGCATTATATGACTTAAGTGACATTTAATTTGACTTTATTGCCTAAAGTCAGTTTTTGATAAATTTAAGTGGGTGAGTGAAATTAATATTTTAGAAATAAAATATGTGCAATTCATTTCAACCATTAATAATTCATTCTTAGCCATTGGATTGAAATCTCTTCACCTCCCTAGGATTGAGAAGCAAAAAGCAAGGAAAAGGCCAAAATGAATTTCATTCTTGTGAGAAGAAGAAAAGATTGAGAGCTGAAGGAGAGCAAGGGCACAAATTTTGAGGAAGCTTGCTGAAGAGATTTTGGTGGGCACAGATTTCGAGACAGCCACCATTTATTGCTGCACAGAAAACGAGGTGTATGGACAGCATTTATTGCTGGAACGATTTTCAAGACATGGTACGGCTCATTTATTGCTGCACAGTTTTCGAGGGTGTACGGATTCCATACTGTGCGCTTTAAGCACAGTTTTCGAGGCACGGTTTTGGCACAGAAAATGAGGATAAGTCAGGCACAGTTTTTGAGGCTGCTCACTGTACTTTCCAGGCACAGTTTTCGAGTATGTATGGCAGCATTTAATGCTGTCCGTACTGTATGGATTTTCTGCAAGTGTGGGCACGAAAATCGAGGTCTGAGTATTTATTATTCAGCACAGAAATTGAGGCTGATGTGACTGCTGATTTGGCACTGTTTTCGAGGAAGAAATATTGCACAGAAATCAAGGCAGCTCATGCACAGAAAACGAGAGTGTCTGCTGGTTGAGATAAGTTTGATTTTGACTGTAAAATGAATGTCTGATTTTTCCAGAAGCTTAATAAAAACTCTCTCTCTCTCCCTGACTGGTTTTTCCAGGGCCATTGGCCGAAAATTCTGAGTACTGTGTGTTTGAATAGCGTGCTGAATATTTACTTTCTGTCAGTAAAAGATTTAATTTACAGCAGTGTTTTAAGTCTGAAATATTCATGTTTATTTCCAGCATGTTAATTTATGAGAATGAAATAAACTGAGACAAATTTTTACTTGAAACTGGTGGCTGAAAACTAGTGAAAAATCTACAAGGGGGTGTGCAATAAGGCGAAGAAGGGGCCTTAAATCAATTCTGAAAATGTAGAATCAAATCCAGTATATACCTTAGAACAACCCTCAAATAGATGGTGGTCCCATTTATCGTGTTTCCCAATGAATTTATGATCCCCCCCGGTGGTCAATCTAGGCCCAAAACCCTGCTTTTCAGTCCGTCAAAATTGGCTGAAATGATTAATATACCTTCTATACTTGCAATAACATATCTGCAAAACAAAACCCTAGCAAGCACAGGTCCTCAAGAATCTCACAATTTAACCATAAATCAAATGCCATTGAAGGTTCACCATTAAATTGCCTAGGGTGCACTTTTCTGTTAGAACAAAAGTTTCACATTCCAAGTTTTTTTTTAGATTATTTTTTTTTTCTAAATTTTAGGGTTTTTCAATATTTTTTTTTGTATTTTTGCAATAAATATACAAGAGAATTTTGATAAAAATGTGAAGAGAAGGGGCTTATGCCAGTCCTCAACTTAGAAAAACTAGAGATCGAGGTCGAGGTCAACGTCCCTACTCAATTTCGTTGTTCAAGATTTACCAACTAGGACAAAGGCTGGTAGCTCAATACTAGGTTGATGTAGTCAAACCCTAATTAAGCATACAATGGATCCCCAAGCCCACACTGGAGATTATCAAGATGCCAATAAAACCCTGATTTACCTTGCTCGAGGTGCAAAAGCAACATCCAATATGGAAATGAAGAGATCTTACCAACATCAGCCAAGGAAAGAGTTATTGGGTCCTACTTAGCCACGAGTTATTACAACTATTCTTTGGATCAATCTTGCATGATAGTAAACCCTAGAGAATCCACCATTCAACCTTCATCACACATATAACTTTCCAAAGAGAGAGGTGCACATCACTCAAGTGCTCCAATATATTAAAAGATGAAAAGAAGAAAGTACATAATTAGAACCCTTGTCTTGTTTACAAATAAGTGCTAGGAGCCTTTATTTATATGAGGCTTCCTAGACTTAATTAACTTTAGAGCCTACCTTAAAAAGTAAAAAAATGCTTTAAATTAGGGTTTGTCACCCACAAGTCGTGTTGATGTATTTGTAACTTCGGAATGTATTCATCCATGTATCTTATGTATTGTAATCCGATGTTTATTCCGGGATGTTTCTATTATGTATTTGAGTCATGTTGTCATGCCCCGATGTTCCAATCGGGAGGATCAATAATGTAAACAAGTCATTGTTAAAGTCCCCCCCAGTTTCGAGGCACTAGGGTTATTATACACTCATAGAGATGTAGGCTCTAGTAAGTAATTGTTAAGTTAGGCCGACATGATTGAGTGCACTTCAAGTGAACGGAAGAATATAAATAGAGAGTGAGAGCCTCTCTATTTATCACTTGTAGCATACATCATTCACTCACTCAAGTGTGGCGCATTAGTGAGGAAGTAAATACACTAGGACTAGACAGAAGAAGAAGACTACTGATTTGGGGCTTTTACTGTTTTGGTGCTGATTCTATCTCTGAGGAAGTTGCGGGGTTTTCTCCTTTATGGTTTCCCCAATCAAAACTCTTTGTGTCTCTTGTGATGTGCTTGTGTTATATTGTTGTGCTTGTTATTCTCTCAGTAAAGATCCTAACATAATGCTAGCTTAATGTTGAAAAACTAACAAGTCGGGGACTAAACCACAAAAAACTAAAACTAATAATAAAATGATGCAAATGGCTTCAGCCGAGTGAAGTGGCTAGCCAGAGGAGACATCATGCCCCAACTAACCCCAACAATGCAGAAGATCCCTCAACCTTCTCCTCCATCAGCAAGGTAAGGCTTCTTGAAGAGGATGATGTCATGATGAAGTGTGCACATGTGAACCAAGAGGAGGGGTCATATAAGAAAAGGAAGGTCCAGGTGGGCATAAATGAGGTGTGTTAAATTGGGTATGGCAACCCTTACGCATGCAATCACCTTCCTCTCTTGCATTGAAGTATGATCTAGAGAATCAAAAAGGCTAGATTCTCATTAATTTCCAATAAAGCTTTGATTTTAATTACTGATTTTATTTTCCAGCAGTGTTTCCAATCATATTTGACTGGTTTGGACAATATTGATTGAAACAGTTTGTGTTTCCAATGAAAAACCTATTAGAGAAAACATTTTGGGTTCAATTTCCACGCCTGCAAAGTAAAAATTCAGATGCATCTGATGAATAAAAATCTATACAGAATAGTAAAGGGACTGAAAAATCACCTACAGATCCCAATAAATTACTAGAAGTCTAGGATGGCAGATTACAGATGATAAATTCAAAGCCATTATTGGCCATGCCCTCTCAGATTCAGAGTTACATCAAATAGATCTAGAAAAGACATCCAAGGAAATCTGGGATAATTTGAATACATTGTTTGGAGCAAAAGTGGTGAATGCAAAGTTTCCTCTAAAGCTTCAATTGTTCAAATTCAAGATGTCTACCGAAGTCACATGTCTAACCACATAAGCAATCTAAGATCTCTCAACAGACAGCTGGTAGAAGTCAAAGCTTCAAAAGTAGTGAATGCAAAGTTTTCTCTAAAGCTTCAATTGTTCAAATTCAAGATGTCTACCGAAGTCACTATGTCTAACCACATAAGGAATCTAAGATCTCTCATCAGACAGCTAGCAAAAGTCAAAGCTACAGTGGAGGAAGACATTTGCTTTGGCTAAACTCCATGTCCAAGTTAAACTGTCATATTCCAAGGACAAACAGTGCACCTGTGATATCCCACAATATCCATTATCCAGTGCAACCGGTATGCTGTCAATGCCCTCTATAGCTTGGTTATCACCAAACTTAACTGTGTCTCCATTAAAGAGAGTTTGTAGCCTCTCAAACAATTCTTTCCATGTGTGTTAGTGCACCTGGATCCAGATACCAAGCAACATCTGAGATTTCAATTTTGCTACCATGGATGTTAGGAACTTAGGAAAGTGTCTTGGCTCTCCTTTTCTATCTCTTTCTTCTCAGCAAACTGTCCAAAATGCTTCGTCTTTTCCTTGCTCATGCTTTCGTTATAGAAACCGCACTAAATGTGACATTTCTTCTTGAAATAGTAACATATCACATCCTTGTTTGTCTTATGGCCTTTTTGTGAGTACTCCTCATATTGTTCTTGTTGAAATATTGTAACTTCGAAGAATATTCTATATGTATCTTTTGTGGTCCCCGATGGTCCTACCGGGAGAACCACTTGTATTATCTTGCACCCCGATGCTTCTAATCGGAAGAACTAATAAGAGTCATGAGGTTGTACCCTCTAATTGTAAAGGTGGGTCATTAGCACCCCAGTGGGGTTACTTGAGCCTACATGTGTAACTCGAGCCTACATGATTAACTCGAGCCTACATGTCGGATGAGTTAATTGAAGTGAACGGATGAATATAAATAGAGGTGTAGCTCTCCTCATTTGAAACACACACTCTCACTTGTGTAGCGCACTAGTGAAGGAGAGAAGTAGCTGGAGAAGGAGGAGGATCAGGCTTTGATCCCCTTGTTGGTTTTACCTTTTATCTTTTTGGGGCATCTATATTGAGGAAGCTTTTGCTGGGTTTTTCCCTTTAGGGTTTTCCCAGGATAAATCTTTGTGTTCCTTTTGTATGGTTGTGCTTGTCTATCTTTCAGTGATCCTGTTTATATGCTTTTGTTATGAATTCGAAATAAAATACTAATGATCTAGCTTAGCATATGAAAATTTAAGAGTTCTAACTTCTGATTTCTTTGTAGTCCTTTCTTCTTTTGTTTTGTTGTGAAAGCTTTCTGACTTGAATTCTGCTCAACTTGAACTCTACATTGATCCTCTGTCAACAGCAGGACTCCAAGATCATCAGGGATTGGTGTAAGTGCTTGATCTGTAGCACTAATACAGGTGACAAAAGGTTGAAACATATTTAATAGTACACTTATAATCAAAGCAACAAGGTGCCCCTCGACCTTGTCTCCTACTACAGCTTGCCGATCCAATGTGTCCTAGACATGTATCATGAATTTCGTGAATAATTCACCTTCCTTCATATTCAGTGCATAAAGTGGATCCCTGAGGAAACAGATTCCACCATGATTTGTTGACTCAGAAATTATGCAATGTTACCCAGATTTTGATTGCTGAATCTACACTTCTCACTTGCAGTATGATGTGGTCTGCAATAGAAAAATACAAGATATACGTTGTGTTTCATCCCTAGCCTTCCACTCTTCAAGTTCATCTTTATCTTGGTGTTGTCTCTTGACCTTCAACCAACTTGAGAAGTTTATGCTTCGTGAACAGATTCTGGGTCTTAAACTTCCAGATCCCATAGTTCTTCCCATCCAACTTTGTTTTGGAAGTGGTATTCTTACTGTTATGGATGGTGCTGTGAAGTAGAAGATGATGCTCTAGTAGACATCTTCACATTGTGGCCCTGCTTAGCTCAAGTTGTAATGCTTGTGAGATTTTCAAGTCTACAGAACATAATCACTTTGGTCTTAATTCAACTTCTCAGATCAACAAATCCGGCAAATACTGCTCTGTTGATAAAATTATCTTATCTTATCTCCTACCATGTCAAAAGTTTTGGTTAATGCTCTAAGCAAAGAAATTTGTCTCCCTCTATTACAATCCAGGATTTTTTTTCAGATCTAATATTAGGATTTCGGCTCTGTTTCCAGGCTGTTACGGACCTGAAACTAGGGTTTCAGCAGTGAGCACCTTATTTTTTGGACAGCAGACAGTTTTAAGGGGGTTTTACCCTTATCTTCACTAACGCACCCCTACTTGGCAGGTTTTTCTTGGTTTATACTTTATTGGCAAAATTTTGCTGCGACTTAGACCCTTCCTTAAGGGGAGCACACTATTTTCTCCCTGTTTCAACCACAAGTTGCTGCAGATCTGCACTGGTATTGTGACATCCGTGGATGGAAAACAGCTTTTTCCTCACCTCAATGGGGCTAACTATAATGCATGGGCTGCTCAGATGGCAGCTCTACTGCACGAAGATTTATGAATGTATTTGGAGAGGCCACTTCTGGCTGCAATTGATGACAAGCTATGATCTCGAATGTATGAGGAAGGATAAAGCTCTTGGATTGATCATTATGTACATGGAACCCAATCTTGTTCAGTTCATCATACAAAGAGCGAAAGTGAAAAGCAGATTTGGGCTACCTTCCACACCCTATTTGGCGCAGTGGACATTCAAATCAATATACTTGAAACAGAGCTCTGCAACCTCAGAACTGCAGATTTTGCCACTGTTGAGAAGTACAATTCCAGGTCACGAATCTGAACGCAGAGATTCTTACAAGTAGTGGTAAAGGTAAAATGGACCCCATTATCTTCACACTGTGATATTCATATGACTAGCAAAATAGCATGGTTTGGCATAACAACAGAGTAATCTGTTACATTGTGGGCATCTTTTGTTGTGATTACAATTGACTGTAACAACAGTTGCTGTTCGGAAACCAGATCTGTTTCCCTTTGAAATACTTTCATCTAGATAAACTATTGACACTTGAGGCAATGATGAACTTCATGGTAGATTTGTCCATGACAGTTGATAAGGTTATTGCTCTAATCTGCCCTGAAGGAACAATTTCATAATATTTTGAGGAGAACGTTATAGCCTAGCCAGATCAAGGCAAGATAATATTGGAGAGGAGCAGATTACTGTAAAAATTTCAGGGAAAGGAATCCACAATGCAGTGAGGATTCTTCTGCTCAAACAGATGCCATAAGGAATGAAGAAAATTCCTTGGACATGTTGACATAAGAAGAGTCCAGTATTGATCACCTTGTAAGTGTTGAATATGGCACATTCAAGACAAAAGAATGCATCCCACGATATGAAGATCAAGCGTGTTTCTCAAGGGAAACCATTTGAGCTGTTGAAGGAACAGCAGGGAGATCCTGGAATCAAGTCTTGGCTCCAGATACCTTCACGTAGGCCAGAAATTGCAACATTGGGACACCAGAGGTAAACATGATATCTTAAGCGGCAAATCAGTGACTCATCTCTTTACATTCCTCCCATTTACATTCTGGTATGGAGAGCTCATGGGAAGAAGTTCAAACCAAGGAACTATCAAGAGAAAAAGTTGTGGAGTATTCTAGCATAGACCATACAATTGAGGTACACAGGAAGGCATTTGGAGATGATAATGGAGTATTATCTAAGAAATTATTTGAGACCAGTCTTGACAGAAGAAGCAGTACCTTGGATGGGATCAGGGTTTGGCAAGGTATGAGAAACAGAAAGTTGAGGGGCATGATGATGAAACTAATAAGAATGATATTTCTATCCCCAAAGTTTGAAGAAGTAGGGCTGTGCCTTGTAAATGAATCTGTATACTAAAGTAACAATTAGCTCAGGATATTGGACATCTGCAACACCCTATTTTGTTAGGTGCATTTCTTCACCTGATGAACATGTCTCTTCCTTGGTAGTTGGCTCTAATGAAGTATTTTATCGAGGCATCAAATGTTATTATTGCTGATGATATTTCTCAATTTCAAAGTGCCTTGTCAATCTCATGATCTGAAATCGAAATATCTACAAATATTTACAAACAGCTCATTCAGAATAATAGACAGCCTTAGAGTGGAACGGCATATCTGAGCCTGGAGAATGAAGATGGCCTTTTTGTTTTACATAGTATCAAGTACCCAGCTATGCCTCCACAAAGTGCCTCAGGGAAATGAAACAATCATCTGGAGGGAAAAAGACTCTTGCTGCTCGCTACCCAGAGCTTCAGGCCTTCCTTTTGTTCTGAGCAAAGTAGATACAGCATTGGACAAATGTGAATGTCACTAAAGTTGCATCTTTCATCAGGTTGAAATCCTGTGATGAGAGCAAGGATCAATGAATGGTGAAAGAAGCTGCTCCAAAACTCTAACATTAAACCTCGGCAAATATAGAATGATTACATGGCAACAATGCTTGGTCAAAGGCATACTAATAAACTTCTTTATGCATATTTTACTTTAATTTGAGGAGCTTGACCAAATTCTTGCACATCTACCTAGGGATTTATATCATAAGGGGCATATACATTGATATCAAGCCTCAGATCCACATTTTGTGGATTTTGTTAGCAAGATGGAGGAAGTTTTGGTGCTGAAGATGATACATGGCCTAATCCAAGGGGGCAGCATCCAGCCCAGAGGTTATCAACAGCCGCAATTGGAGGAAAGCGCTTCATCAAGGGAGGTAATCAATGCATACAAAAGGGCTTGGTGAAAGGGTTCGAGGAAAGTGCGGTACTCCACTATTGAAGGCCCTTAAACTTTTTTATTTATTTCTCATTCGAGCAAATCATGGATCAAGATGTTACCAATCATATTTTATTATTAATCCTTGGATAAAAGAATGGATCTAGGAATGGACAATATTTTATTATTTCTTCTTGGAGGATGTTGTGGTTCTAAAGGCCACATATCATTTTTTTATCGTAAGAAGTTGAGTTGGAGACAACTTAAATAGTAGCTCCTTCATTTGTTTTGAATGGTTATTGATAGGGAGAACGCCTTTAAGCCTAGTCAAACATCTTGTAGGAGGAGGAAGTTGAGGAAAGCACCTGCTAGGTTTCCATTTCCCTTATCTTTTTTCTTGGATGACTAGGGATTTTATAACAGAGTAGCTATTGTTTCTTGCTGCTGGAAATGATCTCTGTGGAGGGAAATTTTGAACAATGAAAAGGGATTTGGTGTGAGGCTCTTAACCCTTGAGGTAATCTAAAATATTTGGGGAATTTGCTGCTGTAATAACAGATTTGGTATGCCACATACTATGGCTTACTAATCTTGTGAGATTGTATGTGATGATGTGATATTTGATTGGACTGTTCATTCTTTAGAAGGCTGTCTTGCTTAATCCTTTTCACTATGATCTTTTGTTTTGGTTGTTCCTTCACTATTGAGATTGCACATTAATTACTAGTTACAAATACATGGTTGCAAAGATGCATCTGCCGTTAGGGCCCTCACTCACTATAACCTGAAAATTCACTTGGACTAATTAGGGCAGCACATGATGGCACAGCTTAATGATGTCTTCTCCATACTCATAAGCGCTCTTTGTTTGTATTGCTCGACTCATAACCCTTTGGATAGGCATTGGTCTTAGGCTTAGCAACCCAACATTCACTAAATTCTAAAGTTTATCTCCACGTTTTATCTAGGAATACCCCCCTTGTGCTGAAGGAGAGCTAGCCTAAAGTGAGAGAGGGCATTGTTGTGGCGACAATGGACAACCCCTCTTAGTTCCTCTATGGTCGCAATTGTGTTTTAGGGATTTACCACATGAAGTGCGGGTTGGAGAAGTAACAGACCTTAAATATATCATTA
Organism: Pseudotsuga menziesii; assembly: GCA_001517045.1. Lineage (NCBI taxonomy): Eukaryota > Viridiplantae > Streptophyta > Pinopsida > Pinales > Pinaceae > Pseudotsuga > Pseudotsuga menziesii. The sequence goes on along the minus strand of LPNX011118773.1, from coordinate 260,265 downwards.
TTGTTCTTATATCCTCTTTCCTGCATTTAAAAATCTTGCTATCATTTTTTAATAGCATTCCTCTTTTTAATACAAACCCAGTTTCCCCTACTTTGGAAAACGTATCTTGTAATCTTATCCAACATCAAGCCACCTTAAGAAGCTTGGGTGAACTATCTCTCTGGGCATGCTCACGCTAAGTTTGCTCCCTCATTTATGCATGAGTCTCCAAAGGAGAGTTCCATGCTTTCAGAAAAAAAGAGGCCAATATGCTTTTATTGCCATAAGGAGGGACATTTGTTCAAAAATTGTCACCTATGTCTAGAAGAGGTGGTCTACTATTAGGATCTAGAGGAAGGGGACTGTATATTGGTTTGGCATAAACTATTCCATGATCTAAGTCGACAACTCCGCAAGGGCCTCATACGTGAGGATGGGTTGCTCCTAAAGATTTGATGGATCTAGGAGTTGTAACGGTACTACCATCTAACTATCTTTTGGTGCCCCTGTACATTGGGAGGACCGGAAAGAAAGATGTGATCCAATGAGTAGTGTCTGGTTTGGGGGACTACTGAAGGAAGCAAGATCTAAGTTTGTGACTCTCTCCCATATATAAAGCCAAACACCTTTGGTCCGGATACCAAAAGAATGTGGAGAGCAAATTGTTTGAGTCTCTGAACAAACAATAGAATCATTTGTGCATCTCATAATCTCAAGGCCATCTAAATACAAAGTGCTCTTTAGTCTCAAGCTCCTACCTAAGGCAAAGCTAATATACCGTATCCTCTAATGAAATCCAATGCTCTACTCCGCCCATATGCTAATGAGAGCCCACTTGGAACTAGCCTAGGGGAATTAAAGGTCTTTAGCAAATCTATGTCAATTTTTAAAATGACATCAAAGTGGGTCGAGCCTTTGCCCTTTGACTTTGGGGAGATTGGGTGCATAATGCATTAGTGATATGTGATATGCTTATTGAAATGTGATATGTTCATGTTCTAAGAAGGTGCATGTGGGAATCACTAAAGATAGGAACTACATCGAGAGTGCACCCCCCGTTGCTTTGCTCCTGAATCACGCTCCCAAAGGGAGCATTCAGGAGAGTGATTCATGAATGCTCCCTTCTGGGAGTGTGCTCCATTCATAAACAAAACAATCCCTACCAAAATGAGGAGCATTCAAGGAGAGCTCAAGGAAAGAAGGGGGTGATTTTTGGGAGCATGCTTTCTTCATAAACAAAACGATCCATGCCAAAATGGGGAGCACTTACAAATAAAAACTCGCCATTGTGGTAAGATTGTTTTGTTTATGAAGGGAGCACGCCCCAAAAAGGAGTGTTCAAGAAGCGCACTTTTGAGGGTACTTCCAAAATTCTCCCTCTGGGAACGTTATTTGAGATGGAAGTCGGGGGCACGCGCCCCAATAGCGTAGTTCCCAACTTCAATGATCTCACTGGCATTGTTCCCTTCATAAACAAAACAATCCCTAACAAAATGGAGAGTGCGCATTGAGCATTGTTATCACATATATAGTAGCCGTGCTACCATATTCTATTTTTCAGATACAGTACATTTTTCAGCCAGATCTCTTACACATGAGATGCTGAGATGAGCAGTTTTGTCGGATCATTATTTTATTCGTGGACTACTGTACTCTCCCATGTCAGGACTGAGTCTCAGGACACTCAGATTTGAGGACTGATGTAGCCATTTAGTCATTTACAGAGCAGTTCTTGATACCCAGATTTATATCAATACTTTCTCATTGGACAGATGATGGTTCAGATGGATTATATGCATGATTATGACTCAACTTTTATTATATTGTGTTATGGTTATCATTGCTCTTATACTCATCTTTGTGACATGTATTAACATGTAGTGTCACGATCTGGCGATCATAATTATATGGACTTGGATGTATTTTGTATTATGTATCGATGTCCCTATTTAGACTTGGAAGTTCTTGATCTATACTCATTGGTTTTACCCTCCTTAGGGAGAATAGAGGTAGTCATTCCCACCATTGTTTTGGCTTGCTATCTCCACCCATCCATTACCTTCCAGTTTTGTTTTAACCCGACTTACTACTTGACTTGTGGCATGGAGGACCTTTCCCCGCTAGAACTTTCGTTGGACAAGCCTCCCTGTTTATATTGTGTCTCGGCTCTGAGTTGGTGACAAAACTTGCCTTTGGTGAGTTGGATTGTATGCCTAAATCATTCTGGTCGGTTGTCCTAATGTTTGGCACTGTGTAGAACTCCACCTGGTCACTTAAGATGTTGTTGGCTAAACCTGAAAGCTCATGTACTACTTGTGTTGAAAATGTGTATATGCGCCCATGGAAAATGAAAATGCTAAAACTGTGTTTCTTAACATATGTGAAAAAGGGCAAGAGCAATGAAATGCTAAAAATACCCCTTGAAGGGTATAAGAAAAGGTCCAAAAAAGCAATGGTTAAATATATGCGATATCCTAATATTGATGACCTTATAAATTTGAATATGTCCAGGATGAAAGCTGTGATTAGTTGTGCTTTTAAGCACTGGTGAAGTCCCAAAGGGTCATATAGGCCAAAAAGGCCATGGAAAAAAATTGATGGTCCTAATGAACTTGGATCAAACTTGATGTAGACATGATGCCTAAGTTGAATAAGCGCTCTCTGAACAACTCAACCATTTGTGAGGCACTGCCATTCCCTGTGTTGTTGTTTGTCCGACATGTGGTTATAGTGAGTTTTCCCTTCCATATCCAAAGTATCATGATGTTAAGTAGGAAGTCATTCTTTTCCCTAGCCTTGTCAGTTTCAGCCTTCACTATTCACTAGCAAATTGACTACAACCATGAAGTGAGTATAGTCCTGAAAGTCTAGTCTGAGTAATAATAAATAAAGCCAGTCTGAGTAATAATAAATAAAGCCCTATATATGTATTTGGTTAATGTACCGCCAATGAAATGACTGCTACTTGTTGTGATTGTTGCTTAAATGATTTGTAGAGCATGTCTTAGCCTTATAATACTTGCAGCAGAAGGATGATAGTCTGAGTTATATTATTGGTATCTAGTCATTTACAGATGATTATATTGTCTATTGGATATGGTTGATGATCAGGTAGAGACCTGGAAAGGGTACGAGTATACACCCTGGATGGATTTGGACTCTCCGAGTCTAATGAGATAGTTTATTTTCAGTTTCGGGTACTTGCAGAGATGATCAGGCTCATTTTACCTTTCTGATGCAGTTTTGCTTCACAGAATGATGTGTCTGAGCAGGAAGATGTTTCATTTGGATCTCCTAGGGCGTTGTATGGGGCATAGGGGGTGCAGCCACTTGATTGTACCATAGTACCCCCATCCCAGAGAGCCTGGTGGGCTCAGTTGGACAACGCAGGCACCCTAGGGGGTTGTTTTGGCAAGTTCACATTTCCCGAGGCATATTAAAAAATGAATAAATGGCTATTGAAGAAATCGATTTGGGCTACTGAGGCAAGGAAATGACATGGGATGAGTCATCATGATGAGAGTGATGTCCTCTACACCTTCTCCAGCAGTTGCAGCACCTAATTGGGCCCACACCTATTTTTTGGGCATTTTATTATTATTTTTTGGAGCTTTTGGGAGGCTCATGATTTCCTCAAGGAGGCACAAAGTCAAAGAATTAAAATATTATATTATTTTATTATGCCATGGGGCACCGATAGGGAGTTAGTTAATACTCCATGTATTAGAATTATTAATCCTCCCTTGTCCAATTTGATCATATGTCTAAATCAGGAGTCATGTCTAAATCGGGAGTCCATCCAGTCTATTTTTAGTCACTAGCACCATTGGGTCCACTTGGCCTAATTGGGGCACATGTTTCAATTACTAAAGTGTGGGGAACACTAATTGAAGCCTACTGCCACTGATTGCACTTGCATGCATCAGTTTAGGAGCCTCCTAGACCAATCCCTACAATTTAGGAGACACTGGGAGTGTCGAAACCAACCAAGGTCAGTTGAGTTGAGTTGGTGACTAGTCAAGCTAAGTTAGGAGTCAGTTATATTCAGTTCTAGTCCTCTACATTCAGTTAGCGCTAGGTTTGCATGGTTGCATGCAGCGGGGCGCATTTCTCACCTACCATAGTCAGTTAGCCTTAGTCAACACTGAATGTAACACTTGAGTTGTGTTTTGAAGATCCAATGAACTCCGATGATGGTTTAGACAAGGTCAGTTAATCATTGAGTCCTCCGATAATGATTTAGACAAGGTCTTAGTTACCTACAGTCAAGTAGAGTGTAATCAATTCGAATTTCCTCATGTGGATTCGAATTGCTTGTGGCTATTTAGCCATTGTACCTCATTGTAATTATTATCTAATTACTTTTTTATTAATGAGGTAATAAATTGCTGAGTAAATTGTGTGATCTATCTTGTGAGTTGTGTGTTTGTCCACAGATCTATGTGCTCAATTTAATACCATGGACCCACCATGTGCTTCATTTATTTCTTGTTGAGTGGGGTACCCTCTTTATGGGTGATTTAGTCCACTTTGGTACTTTATGGTTATATTGATCCATGTATTGTATGTTGAGCTCATCTCAACCATTGATTAGAATATTTTATCTTTTAATCTTAGCCACTCGTTTTGAAAGTGGTTAGGATTTTGGTTCTCTCATTTCTATTTAAAAGAGAGAGCTTCTCATTTGTAAGGGGTCTTTGGCTCTTGGATCTGATTAATAGAAAGATTTTTTTTGTGGATATTTTCTTGGATCTCCTTTGCATCTGATGTTCTTAGATGGTGATTGGAAAGTCTTTTGCTTCCTAGCATTCGGGAAATTGTTATGAGATCTATATATTTTTTAGGGATCATTGTCTTGTCTACAGGAGGACAACTTCAGCTTGGGCGTTTTTGCAAGGGGACCTCAACTCGCTTGGATTGTCTTCGTTTTTTATCAGGGAGTTTGCATTAGTGTTGTGGTGACCTATGATTTCTTCTTGTTATTTTTCTGCAGCATATAGCTTCTTTTTCATGTCACAACAAATCTAATTTGGTTGATGTTTGTTGTGCAGGAGAGAGGGCGCATTGACTTCCTTGGGCAAACATTGGACATAGAACTCGCTTCAATCTTCTCAAATTGATCGAGATGGCCGGGATCATCATCATCAAGGCATCTACAAGGTTTTCCAAGTAAAATCTAACAGGTAAGTCTCTTCTCTTTCAAATCTCAATCCATCGTACCTGCTTTTCTTCAATTTTTTTCTGAAAAACTCCTAAATAATAAAAAATCCAAAAAATATTTAATCGAGGAACCGCTTGATCTTTGAGCAAACCATTTCTGGGTTTTGTAGATCGGGCATCCCCCTCACTAAATCATCCTCACCGATGTCCTAATTTTGACTGGTTTCCCCTAGATCTGACTTTCTGACTGCTCAAACCCTAGCGCCCCACTGAAATTTTGACTTTTTCCAGAGTTGACTTTTTCCCGAAAATAATTACATGGGTTTGTAGATCAGGCTTCCTCGTTCCAGAACACCCCCAACGCTAAGCTAGTTCTTGCCAGGTAGCCCTAGATCTGAAAAACTGATTTTCAACCTCCTAGCTTCCATCATCAGATTTTGACTTTTCCAGATCTGATTTTTCCTGAAATTTTCTGACTTGGGTTTGTAGATTGAGCCATCCTGGTAGTCTCTTGGTGGCCCTAGATCTGCAGATCTGCCTCTCCAAACCCTAGCGCTAGCCCTCCTTCTATTGATTTCCCTGTAACCTGAATCTTCCGAGCCAAATCCTTTTCTAGGTCCATAGATTAGGGCATATCCCAGGTGGGTTCACTTAAACGGTGTGCTGATACTGACTCCATTGCCCAAGGTTGAACAGGCACTGATCTCCAAGCATAGCGCTAGCCCCTTTTTGACCTCTTTCCCCTGAAAGTTAACCTCTCCTGCTAACTCAAGTAACCTGGCATTTTCATATCTCTCACTGAGTCTATCTCTTTGGTACTAGACAGTCCCAACTCTATCCTTACTCACCCTTTCTTAGTTACGTTTCCTAAGACAGTGGTTATCTTCATCAGTTGCTAGTATCTTAACCCTAGATCTAGTATTACCCCTATAGGTCACTTTGGATCAACCCTCATATGACTGAAGCCCTCATCCAAAGCCCAAGTCCACTTACCACTATCATCCATAGATCTAGAGTTTTTTATTACCTTACACCTTACGTACCTCAAGCCATACTTGATCTGATCTGGTATCTAGGTCTAATCTCTCCTGTCGGGAGTAGATCTAGGTCTCCCCTGTTGTTGTCTTGGACTTAGACANTTTGGGAGTCTAGGCAATCTTGGTTCCACCTCCTTAGTTGCTTGCCCCTCTACCATCCATCCTGGATCCACCTCACACAAGCAACTACAAGGTTGGTGACAACAAGCATCATTCAGGAAGCACACTCTCAAGGACAAATCCTAAATGCTCCTTTTGGGAGTGTGATTCAGGAGAAAAACGAGGGGGGGAAGAAGAATGCTCCCCACAATGTAGTTCCCAGTGTGAATTATCCCACTTACAATGCTCCCTTCATAAACAAAACAATCCCCACAAATAATGGAGTGTCCAGGGAGCATCGCTCCATGAGCGCTCCCTAAATGTTCCAAAGGTGTTCCCGATACGCTCCGAGAACTTAAACAACACTCATCGAATGCCATTGAGAAATCTACACATGAGGGGGAATTTGGGTTTGTCTACTTGCTTGTGGGAACCAAGACAAGGATCCAAAAAGTTGGTTTATACATGTCTAGAGTTCCTTGGTGAATTAAACACTCACTCCATTTGCTCTCTTTCTATTTCTCATTTCACTCATCTTCGTTATGGTTTTGAGCAGACTGCTTGCTAGCTGTTGAGAAACATATTTGTGAGAGCTTTGAAGGGAGACTGAAGGCTGCCATAGTTAAATTCTATCACCATTGGAGAGCTGAAGCATGAAAAGGTAGGCTCCAAAGCCCACTCTTGTTTGTTTCTAATAAAACATTCCATGTGTTGTAAGCCATTGGAGAAGCTAAAAAGGTAGTCTCTAAAGCCCACTCTTGTTTGTTTTTAAAAAAAATTCCATATGTTGTAATCTAGTATATTTACTATGTTGAATACTTGAATGTCCTCTTCTCCTACTCTTTCCCATTTCTCCTTCTCCATCATTCTATTGTAGGTAACAAGTTATTCTCAAAATTTAAGAAGCATCATGGTTATCTGGTTTATCCCTTTTGGTTCTATTTTTTATTATGATGGTAATGTTGGGAAGCCAATATACTAATGATGATGAGGAAGAACTAGAAGTAGGCAATGGCACATACCATGGAGAGGAGAAATAAATCGAAGGGGATGATGAGCTTGAAATTGATAGTGATGATGGACAAAAACACAAAGACACTTCAACACCCATATGGAAGTATGTGACAAAGCTTTGGGGAGGGAAAGGGGTTGGAACCACAAAATCATATGCCCCCATTATCATAAAACTTACACAAGTTCATATACATATGTGAGAAAGCGTCTTTGTGGGATTATTCCATGGGATTGAAGGTAAGACTATAGCAGTGAAATCCTGTGACCAAGTGCCAGTGAAAGAAATAACTACAATAAGGAAGAGGAAGCCACAGAAAACAAATCCAAAAATCAACGGTTGAATAAAGACCTCAAGCTCACATAGAATGTTCGGTGGTCAACTTCTATCCCCTCGAGGGTTGAATCCAGACCTCAAGCTCACATATAGAATGTTCGATGGTCAAAGTCTATCCCCCTATGCTAGTTATTCTTGCTTGTGCATTCAAGGTATAGAAGAACATCAAATTTCCTAAACCAAGGTTGTAGGGATGACATGTGACCCTATTTGAATGGGTGCTCACTTAGTTTTTCAGGAGGGGTTTCGGGCTGACTTGGGCAAAGAGTTTCTATTGCCAGGGCTGTGTATGCTAATGCAGATGTTTATATATATTTGATGATCCTTTAAGTGCACTCGATGCCCATGTAGGCCGTCAGGTATTTGAAAAATGCCTCAAGGATGAACTCAGGAAAAAACACAAGTTTTGGTTACCAATAAACTGCATTTTCTTCTGCATGTGGATAGAATCCATGAGGGCCACAGTAGAAAAGAAGCAAAATGAAATTATGAAATGACAAGAGAAAAAGTTCAACAAAAAGTATCCTCACAAATGTTGCTTTTGAGGCAACAAGGAAAGACTTGAGACAACTTTTCAATCCCTTTGGTCAGGTAGAGAGTTTACAACGCTCCCAAAAAAAATCTGGTCAGAATCATAGAGGGTTTGCATTTATTGAGTTCGTTACCAAGCAAGAAAGCCAAGATTGCAAACAATGCGCTCTCCAGCTCGCATCTCTATGGTTGACATTTGGTTTTGGAGCAAACACGACAAAGTGAGATTCTCACAGAACTGCGAGCTTGGATCACTCCAAAATTTGTTGATGATGTCTATGAAAGCATCAATGGAACCCACCGGAGCCTTTAAAATAATGGCAGTATGTAAGCCTGTAGCGTCTGATTGAAGAGAGTTTTTTCAGGCCTCGATAAGGACTGTTTGCCAATCTATGAGCATAATTCAGTATTTGCTTCATTTGCTCCCCCCGAGCCTGTTCTCGACCCTTCACGGCTGTAACATGTAATATAGCGTCTGTCTGTCCCGTCTTGTCATTGGCAGAGTTTGGAAGGAATGTAGCACTCAAAGACTTTTTGTTGGAGATGGCTAGCTGTCAAAAGCAACCTTCTTCACTTCACTATCATGGCGCAGGTTTTCTGTTGGAGCATTTCTCCTTAAAGGGCATTATGGCATTGTTTGGACGCAACATGAAACATTTTTTAGCTGAGAGATGGTTGAATGTGGATGCACCCTAGGTTTGTTCTATGGGTTCACTAAGGGTTCAATGCAACTACTCATTAATTAAGGAGCTTTTAAACATATTTGAGTTAGTTATGGGGCCCTTAGATGGGTCAATGGAGTTGTTGGCATGAGCCAATACATTCTATCATTGACCATGTCTTTGAAGTGGTTAGGGGTTTGTTTCTAGGCGGTCACACTTTTGGAGCACTAGCTTTCTAAGAGTCTTGAAGGTTAGCACACAGGACCTTTTCTTGGAGTTTGTTTTATAGATGTTCCATACCTTTAAGGCCTTATGTATCTTTGATGATGTACAAGTGACTTTGACCACCTTTTTCTATGCATTGGTTAGGAGTTTTGTTAGGGTTTAGTGGAGAATATTAATTATTTACTCCACCCTAGGCTTGATCCAAGACTTTAATCTTATTTTATTGTAAGAGTGAGACGAGGCTATAACCTATATAAGGGTTGGCCTTCTCATTCATTTGGCATGGTTGGATTTTGAGATCTCTCTCTCTCTTTGGAACCTAATTGTCTATCTTTATGGATCATTTTCTAAGTGTAAAGATTTTCTTCTCTTGGGTTTTCTTGATGGTTGGGTATTGAGGTAACATGTATCTTTAGGCATTGTAAAATCTTTAACCTAGTCTATAGAAGAAAGTCAAATTTGCTCAAGTGAATTAAATAGGGAATTATTTCCATGTTTATTTTATAGTGTATTCTTGTGGCTTGTCTTGTGATTTGGCTATCTTAGGAGGGGTTACAAATCAAACTTGAATAGGCTAGGGTATAAGCTAGGGTTACAAATTGAAGGTGTATGTTAAGGCCACCCTTCTTTGGTAAATTTTGCATGAAGCTTTAAGAGTTTGAAATAGGCATTTGTCTTGCTTTGCAGAGGTTTTAGTCAAACACTTTCAAACAAGGCCCAAGGGGGATTATCCTGAGACTCCATAACCCTCATAAACCTCCAATCACCTATATTATAAAGAAGACCTCAAGTTTTGCTAAATTAAAAATTTAACTCTTCAAATCACATTGTATCTCCATTTCCATAGCCTAGCATTCCCATCCAAGGGAATACCCCCTTGAGTTGGAGAAGAGCCAACCAAAGTGCAAAGAGGTGTTTATCGAGGTTACATTGGGTAACACCCCTCGGTTATAGTTGGGTTATGTTGTTCTTTGGGGTTTTAATCACACATGTTAGCTTAAGCTATAACTTGGATGCAAAAAAATTCAAGTTTTTCTAAGCATGTGGCATACCATTCAATGTTCTTCGCTCACCCTATTGGCATGAAATGGTACAAGCCATCAATGGTGACCCTAAAGGATAAAGGAACCTTGGGTATAACAAAGCCAAAACCATGGGACTTAACATGGAAAGAGCCAAAATGCATAGTGCTTTGGGACATTTTACAAATGATTGGACCAAATATTGGGTATCCATTGAATCTAATGACTGGACAAATATTAAAGGCGATTCATTGATAAATATTATTGGTGTGTCTACTAGTGACTACTCAGATCGTTACAAGATTGGTATTAATATTGCAAAACCTTAACTAAAACTGTTCCATACAATGTCATTCAAGTCATCATTGATAACGCTTCTAATTGCAAGGCAGCAAGAGCAATCATTGAGGATATGGACCCTAACATATTTTGGCCAAGGTGTTTGGCTCAGACATTGAACCTCTTGAATGCATGATATTATTAAGATAAAGGACCATGATTATAAATGGGTTGGTGCATTGTAGAAGAGAGAGAAGAAAATGATAAAAAAAAATTACCAATCATAGCATGGCCCACCACATTTCTGCAATCACTCTAAGTTAGAGCTACTAAAGATTACAAAGCCCAGATTTGCTAGCTATTACCTCGCATTGAAGCGCCTTTTGAAGGCAAGAGGCATTGGCTAGCATGGTTTAAAGCGATTCATGGCAGGGTTTGAAAGATAGGGCTACATCAACATCTAATCAACATGAATTTCAGGAGGTGGAGGACACTACTCTTGTGGTCAATTTTGAGCACAGGTTAGGTATGTTCTGCAATTCACCAAGCCAGTATACTATGTTTTGGTTTGCAAATACAGATTAGTCGATGATTGGGGCAATGTATGAGCAGATGGACAACATGCTAGGCCAAATCAAAGACATTGTTGAGTAGAGAGATGTTATCTTGTATAATCATATTCATAAACATGTGGTGAGAAGATGGGATAATTTGAATGTTCCACTCCATGCTCTACCATATGTCCTTACGCCCAGCTATTATTCTCCATCTTGGTTGGCCAAACTAGCACTTGGAAGTGGGGAGAAAAGAAAAACACACACGCATCCAAAGATACATAATGGGTATATGCTTCCATTAGACAAGTTGATCCCTAATGAAGAGGAGTGTGATCATGTACAAAGCGACTTCAACAAGTATATCAGTGAACATGGAGTCTTTGCTCACCTACATGTAACTTAAGATCAAGATAGGTTGAATCCTATCGAATGGCGAAACATGCCTGGCTCCTATATCACACATTCGAGGAAAGTGGCTAAGGTGAAATGCCTAAAGAGGAAGGGAGTTACATTGAGGTGACATTGGGCTCCCCCTCATGAAATGCCAGATGTAGCATCAGAGATACTCCAAAGTTTTATAGCAATGGAGATTCACATTCAACTTATCTTGTGGCCTTTTTCAAATTTACAAAAAAGGAATGGCATCTTTTATGAAGATGATATGATGGATTATCTCTCATCCAGCTTTAAATATTATATGCCAAGCGGTGGTATGAATCTCTTGGAAAAAGAACAATTACATCTTTTGCAATCTATTTGGAAATATTTTGTAAACATTAGTGCCCAACAACATGGAACAATGGCTACCTGCAATTTAAGGTATCAAGGAATTCTATGACGCACAAAATATTTTTAAGAAGGTCCTGGGCCACCCTTGAAGGAAGAAGATTCTCCTAGTTTGATGGAAAAGGGCGACAATATTGTTAAAGAATGTCGTGACAAAGATCAATCCCTAAAAAGCTTTTATGTGAGAGCCATTACTGAAGAATCTTCTACTCAATATTTTGTTGAAGAAGCGAAAGACGATGACATCTTAAGTCCTATGATCGAAGAAGGAAGCACTCTTGAAAATGAAGATCAAGGTGCTCCAGAAAATTAAATTTAGAAAGTCCATAATGAAGGCCTAGACAAAGAATTTGAAGAGGAAGCATATGAAGATCGACAAGACTTAATTGAAGAAAATGAAGAGGTGAGTTCTCCTTACCAAGCTTTTGAGGATCCCCATGATATCTTGGGCCTCTTGGAGCACAGTGGCATGGTTCCTTTGCAATATGATTACTGGAGGCTCCTTGGTGAATTCATCTATGATTCTTCAAGGCCCAAATGCATTGTACTTGAGCCTCTAAGTCACACAGATTCTGAAGAAGAGGTCCATGGTCTTTCCCTGCCATATAAGAGTGAAGAGGTTGTCAATATTGGCCAGCCAAAGCAAGTCCTTATTCCATATTTGGATCAAAATGAAGAAGCTCTCGAAGAACTATTTCCGATTCAGAAGGGTGTTGAAATCACGGTTGACAAAGATGTAATGAATGCTCCTCCTCTTTGCATTAATGATGAAGAATTGATAAGTTCTCCTTTCTTTAATGATTATGAAGCTCTTAAGGATGTGGCTCCTTTTGCTGTTGAAGACGATTGCCATTGATATGTTAACATGCATTTCTCCCGGTTTGATCAAGATAAGGAAGGTTGGAAATTTATTGAAGAACCCATATATGCCATTAATAAAGAGGGGAGCGAAAATTTTAAAGACCTTGGAAGGCCGATATCTGATGAGAACTCTCAAGTTTTGGCTCAGTCTTGCTCGCCCACCATTGAGGATGATATAGGGTTACATATGGAGAATTTTTTTGCCGATGTTGAACAGTCAAGTGTACCCTCTCCTAGGGTGGATCTCGAATATCATTCTGAGCCATGTGACTCAAGGAGTGATGCAGAATTTAGACTACAAAAGGTTGGTTTAATTGCAAGATCATAGCAGCACAATGTGCCATTTCCTAGGAAAAATTTAAGATCTCGTTTGCTGTGGTATCTTTTAGGGTTTCTTGCTAGTTTTTAAAGACATTTGGGGTAGCAATCAGATTTTGGAGAATAGGTATATGATCAAGACAGTTTGTACTTGAGCCCAGTTCAAGCATGGATAGAAAGGGCCTATGAAAAAAGTAGTTCTTCGTGGCAAGAGTTTGAAGACTTCCACGTTCATAATCTCTTCTGCCATCCATTGCGGCTCCATTCCAATGAAGGTAATGGCATCTACTTAGTTCATCTGACTTCATCCTTGACATGGATTTGTCTTGGACTATTAGCAAAGACAACAGAAGAATCCCAAGCGTGAATGATATGTTAAGGTGGCTTCACCGGTGGTATGATTTCGCTTGACTTGTTTCTCTCGTCATGCTTAGAGTAGGTAGGTAGGTTGCATAATCTATTCCACAATCATTTTTTATCTGTCATTTACTATTACCCATGAATTGCACTTGTTTATTACATTTCATTTTGATTTGAGCAAGGCAAGACGAAAGTGCTTGCCTCCGATGCGTTTGAGGAGATTGTTGTTCGAAGTGTGTGTAGGTCTATAAGTCCTAGAAGGCTCAGAGGTTCTCATGCACTTCTAGGAGAAGCACATGTCCTGAAGTTGGAGCCAGTTGTTCACCTCTAAATACTTTATAGTGTGCCATATCATATGTGCTAGAGAGAAGGGATCTTTATTCAATGTAAAGGCCAAGATGGGTCTTGTTTTATGTAAAAGTGTTGGGCTAGTGGGGATCAAGACCCGTGGTCTAGTCATGGCAGGTCCTCTTGGTTTTGATTTCAAGGAATATTGGCTTAGTGGCTCTGTTAATTGCCCCTTTATGTGGTGGAAGTCCCCCATCATGTTGGGCATCGATGGCCTAAGTTGGTGTCTGGTGCTTCTTGGGATGACTCCATTAGGACACATGGCTTAGGGGCTCCTAGCCACACTTACTTTTATGCTTTCTAGAGGTGATTGCACGTGTAAGGGTTGTCATACCCATCTTAGCACACCTCATTTACACCCACTTGGCTTAAGCCAAATTGATGATGGCATCGTCCTTTTGAAGAGGTCATGACTCATACCACCTAAAGGAGGAGGGTGTTGAGGGAAAAGTAAATAGTTGTGGTTAGTTGGGGCATGACACCCTCCTCCCAAACTCTCAAGTTGCAGCAATTCATCATTTTTATTATTACTTTATGCCTTATGAAGTTTAGTCCTCAGCTTGTAGGTTACAAACCCTATAAATTCATTGAAAAATATTTTTAAGTTATTTTAGGTAGGTAAGCCTAGAGGAGTGAAAAGGTATGTCTTTTTGAAAAGGTGTCTTTTTGAAAATGCATGTCTTGTCACATGTATAAATAACACACTCCTCATTCATTTGTAACACAAGATCATGAGATCAAATAAAATCTTATATTTGTTTATTCTTGTCTACTTTGGCTAAGTGGTTGGTGCACACCTCTCTTCTTGAGCAAACTAAGGCTTAAATGTGGTAATTTTGGTGATTGAAGGCTTTTACTAAATCTTGCAAGGCTTATCTAAGGGAAAGAATTCTTGAGAGGGTTACTATCTTCCTCTTTACTCTTCTTTTGTGGTAAGATCTATGGTTCTCTTGTCTTGCACTGTCGGAGACATCCAAGGTATGAGCTAATTAGGGTTTTTTATGCATCATAACATTGTCTTGTAAGTGAGACATCCCTTCTTGGAGGATCTCTCTTGTTGGTCCTTTAGCACCTCCCTTTGCCCTAATTAGATCAAAACCAACACAACCTGCGATTTCTTGGTTTTCCCTAATTCATCAATATTGGATTGCCAATTCTTGAGAGGAACGCTAACCATGATTCCTCAATGGCCTTGAAGAGATGAGACTTGGGTCTTATTCCCTCAATTTCACTTGGACACTCTTTTATTCAAAATCCTGAATTATATATTACAAAACATCAAATATTGTGAAAATGTTAAAACCCTAAAAATTATATATTTTCCAAAAAATCCAAAAATATTTATTTGTGTCGTAGTTATCTTAATTGTTATTTTCTGAAGTTGTTAATTGAAGTAATAAATTTTAGGTCTTGAATAAATATTGTAAAAATCCTAAAAAGTTAAGAAAATCTTGAAAAAAGTCAATTTTTGGCCCTTCAAGTGCCCTAAGGAGGCGACATCATCCTTGGGTTAGGTGACATAATCCCTTAGGGTTTTTGCAGATCTTGTTATCATGTTACTGTAGGCTCATCTCGACATAAAATTCAAACCCTAGGGGTTTGAGGAAGATTGGTTCAATTCCTAGGTCACCTAGGGTGACCCTGGGGAATTTGAGGTTGAGAATATTTTTGGTTCGCCTTGACTGCAGCAAATTACAGGTCTGAAGCTTAAATCGGCACTGAAACACATCTTTATCCACTAGAAGAGGGGCGCCCTAGGGGGATTGATGCGCCCTCTATAGTTGGTTCCTGAGAGGTAAGATTTGTGTGTTTTCAATGGTTGGTTTGAGAAACACATTGTAATTTATCTTGCTGGTTTTTACTGCAGAAATATGCTTGGTATCATGACATATCTAAGTTGCATGAAACGTGTAGAAGTTTTAGGAATGAGAACGCTTGGAAACGTGACCCCCCCAAAATGGGTACATCGAGGAAAATGCGATATATATATATTTATATGTATAGTTTTTTCAATAACACATTATCTCACAATAAAATAAGAATGAGAGGTTCATTTGTAGGTAGGTTTAGAAACGATTTCAAGGTAAATTGGATTTCATTTTCCATAAACTAGGGGTTTTTAGATTTATTTCCTATTGGTCCCAAGCCGCTCATGGATCCTTGGAGGTTTCTCAGAAGTTTTCGAGAAGTTTTCAGGTTTCCACGAGTTTTCGGTACTAGTACGTGGGCATTTTAGGAGTTTCACGCAAGATAGTTACATATACATCATCGCTCCTAACCTTCCAACTCAAACGGTTTATGGTACATATATTTCTTTGACTCTGCTAAGGAACTGATCTACTAACAGTGGGAAGGTCTTGTAGAGATAGAGGTGCTTTCTTTTGGTATCTTACAGGTCTATTCTTACGCTAATTGGGGAATCTCCCATGGCCCGACGGAGCAAGGCCTAAATAGGAAGGGGGTTACATTGAGGTGTCATTGGGTCTACCTTCTTGAATAGTTGTCAATCATAGCACTCGATCCACTAGGTTCACCTATCTTGTTTGGGTCCACATAATTCATTAGGGTCCACTTATCTTCGATCATAGAAGAGTGCTAGTTTTTGAGGTTACAGAGCTCATGTGTGTCTCTATATGAAAAAACGAGGTTGTGAGACCCAGCCATGTCGTGGAGTGTGCAAATGGAGATGGTGGATAGACCCCCTCAAATCTATTCCCCATCTAGACAAACCCATCATTTGGACCAAGGAAGGGAATATCTTGAAGAGGGGCAGTCTTGAATAATGGCTTTCAGATCTTGGATAAAGACCCACTTCCCTTCTTTCCTCGTTGGTGTGACTTGATCCCTAAAGTTGGGCCTAAACTACTTGAGCTCCACCTAGAAGGTCCTAGCATGGTAGGAAAGCCAACCATCTCTTAGCCCAAAGGGCTCTAAGTCAATCCTCTAGTGTCAAAAATGCAGGATGTGTGGAGTTGGGGCCCATCCACGCACATTCAATGTTGAGGTGCTTCAAGTCTAGTGTCCCATGTAAAATGGAGGTGCCTATATGTAGCAAGTATGACGAGGACATGAGAGAGGGGAACCCACGCACTTTAAGGTTAAGTTCTTGAGCCCAATGGAGGCATTCCTCATTCAACTTGGCATGTGTCACTCCTTCCACCTCGGCAAGTGGGGGAGGTTGTTTCCTTTTCTATTTAAACAAGGCCTACCATGATCTTATCTCTTCTTGCAATTTTTTTATGTTCGATAGTTTGGATTGAAGAGAGGGGGAATTCGCAAGCGATTTTTTCAAGTGTAAGTTTTCTTTCGTTTTTTTTAGAAAACCATTTGTTCCAAATCTGTTACCTTTGAGTGGAACTCCTTGTTTTTAGTTTCAATAAAAACCCATCTTTCGCAACAAGTTTTTAATCTAGAATGTCCAATATGAGAAATTTGACTACATGGCCATATCAATGGGGTTGTAAATTGGTCCTTGATTGTTGTTATAGTTTTTGAGGGCTTCATATTGTGCACTATTGCAATGCACATCTGTTTCTATTGCTATTTTCCTAGAGTCTCTGACGGTGGAATAACGAAGGTGGGCTAGTAATGGGGATAGTGTTGTTGATGGAGATGGTGGTGGGGAGACAAATGGGGATGTGGGGGAGGAGGAGGATGTTGATGAGGATGAGGAAGAAGTGGAATGGGGATGAGGTTGTTGTAGATGGGGGGGCGAGGGTTCTGCCATGGTGCTAGGACAAGGGGATAAGGGGACAACTAGTCTCTCCACTATTGATGCAATAAATTCTATAGCTTATTGTCTCTCGCAGGCTCCACAAGGCACTTTAACCCTTGTAAGCAATTAATATATGCAAAACCATGTCTCTATCAGGAATGAGACAATGAAAAAGCTAAATGGAAAATGGAGCATGGCAATTCTAGAAACACTCAAGGTCATTAATATGGTGAATAAACCTAGATGTATAATTAATGAATGTATAGGTCATAACATTTCCTTTTGCACGATGCTTGTAATTGTGCTCCACCTTATCATAAAGCACTTCATTGAATCCAAGCTCTGTTGAAGTCACTCAAGAAACAATCACTACCTTTCCTTCATAATCACCTTGAGTAATATGAACCCTTTGATGAATTGAATTGATCAATTTGTGTACGTTGTTGTGCCACCAATAAAAAATTATGCAGCCACCAATTTAATTCGATTAATACTACTATGAGGTAATTTCCTTCCATTGACAGGTTAGGTCAAGCTTCTCCTACAACCACCATCCTAACACTATATGTATGGGTTGATGTTGTAACTATCAAGTTTATGTTGTATTAATGAGTCATCCTTCTTGATGAGTTAGCCATCAAATTCTTGAAACTCGTACTCGTATGGTTAAGTCGCGGATGAGTGTTGTATTTGCTAGCCTCCATTCAACTTCTTTGCAGTTTCCAATTAAAATGTATACGTCACACCTTTATGGAGCATGGAGTCGATAGGGTATGGAAACCTTTAGATATGCCACATACAAATTACACCAACCACCACTCACTACTTCCAGCCACCAGGAATTACCAAGGATATAGTGAAATTTGCCTCATAGGTTACAACCCCCATGAAATACCAAGGGTATGGTAAAAGCTTCCACTCACATGTTACAACCATCAAGAATTACCAAGGGTGTGGTGAAAGCTTCCACTAACATGTTACAACCATCGGGAATTACCAAGGGTATGGTGAAAGCGTCCACTCACATGTTACAACCATCAGGAATTACCAAGGGTATGGTGAAAGTCGCCACTCACATGTTACAGTGGCAAAGAATTACCAAGGGCATGGTGAAAGACACCATAGCTCCACAAGAGGGGTTTGAGAAAACGTATAAACAAATAGGTTGCAGAAGTTCATTTAACAAAGACACAGACATCAAAAGGTGCATCTATGTTTCCTAAGAAGAGATCTGAAGTATATGAGAACTAGATAGGCAAGAAGATCAAACAATGGAGGAGAGTACACCTCCGAATATTTTGATGCATGTTGCAGGGATGAAGGAAACAAGAGAGAGTTGATAGTGCCTTACAACCCACAACAAAATGGGGTTGTAGAGAGGAAGAACTAGTCCATTATCAAGATTGCAAAGGTCATGATCCATGGCATGGACCTATCCATGTGTCTTTGGGTGAAAAATGTAATACTACAATCTACGTTATGAATGGATATCCTCACAAGGTTTTGAAGTACAAGACATAGAGGATACCTTTATTGGTGAAAAACATAAGGTATTACATTGTCATATATTTGGTTCCCCTATCTATATTTGTGTCACTGACAATAAGAGGACTAAGTTGGAACCAATGTTACACTTGTCAACAATACATTATCGATAAGTCGATATATTGCGAGTTAAACCCCACACCGATATTATAACCACAATTGACCCCAATAATTTCAATAAATATCGCTAGTTAATGGAAATTATCACCCTGTACATGTCAATTTTTCCTTATAACAAGATTCTTGGTCTGTTAACCTTCATTTTGCAAAAGTGAGATAGGGGATTGAGCTCTGAGGATCCTTTAACAATTTTCCATCAAGAAAACAAGGGGAAATTTGGTGTTTTCATTGCCATCAACTGAGCAATTTTTGTTTTGATGTAATTTTCTATCATTCTATCAAGACTTATGACTCGAGAAAAATATCATATTTCAATTTTGCAACATTTTCCGATACTTTCCCTGGCATTGCCAACAAGTTATATTCCATACCCTCAACGAAAAATTCATCAAAAAGATAAATGTAACAATGGTTGGAACCCTCTAGTATTAAGCGTATTTTGGTTTGGTTACAACAAAACTTTCAAGGCTTACTGTATCTATGTTCCAGCACAAAAAAAGATAGTGTTGTGAGCAACGATGTGAAGTTTGTCGAGGATGGATGATCTGCCAAGTCCCAAGAGAAATCATATTTGGATCAGCTTGGTTCCATTGAGGGAATTGATACCTCTATTCCTATGGATGGTCCAACCAGTCCCAAGATAAATAAGATAAGATAATGTTATTAATGTCCAAAGAATGACCACAAAAGTAGGTCAATGGGACTAAAAGGATACAATCAATATAAGTACAATGTGGGAGTGCAAATGCAACACCTAGAAAATGGTAGAACTATATCAAAACATGTATATAATTGTATCCAAGGCACGGTGATGAAGAGTGAACATGAAGCCGATGAAGTCAAGAACATCTAAGTATGATAGTTGATGGCGATAAGGGTGAACTAATTGCTGGCTCACTATCGGAATCCTCTGGAACTCCCAAGGTGTCCAGTTATATGATCTTCGGGGGGATGTAAGAGCAAGGGATACTCCTAACATCTGACGTCAAGAGAAAGAAACTCCAAATAGATCTCTGACTGTTTCACTTGGGCTGAGGAGGGAGCCTGCATGCAAAGGGTGCCCTGTTCGGGATCTGTCGAGAACTGTTCCTCCTAGCGCTCTGGGTGTGTGTGGATTGACGTGCTCAGCCCCTCTGAACCGGTCTCAAAGATATTTGACAGTCTCTCCAAGAGGAGGACTGAGAGGAGATCCAAGGTCTCACTACTCTGTTGTCTGAAGTACTATGAAGCTCAACCCTCTGCTTGTTGCTCCAATTAGGCGAATCAACATGGAAGTATGAAGTGATCTTCCTGGTCATCTCAAGGCGGGGTGGGGCGTGTAAGAACTGAGATCTGTGGTTAAATACCTCCTTGATCAAAATGTTGAGTATCATGGTTTGTTGGAGAACATGCTCCTCCCAAAGAGGGAGTGTTAGATTACCTGTTGCTCTGATTTGTCCTTCCTCTTCAGCCTGGGTGAGCAGCAATAGGTGCAATAGTGTAGTAGTTACTCTTCTATTTTGCGGCATAACACTTGAAGTGTAGTTCCTCTCATTCATGAGCACAAGTGGGGCACGCCATTTGAGACCATTCATCCTGTTTTTTTGTAACTCCTCCTTCCCTTGGTCTATAAAAGGAGAGGATGGTGCATTAGCTTAGCATCCTGGAGAGACAGATTTAGTGTCTGTTTAAGTCTTTAAGATTTGCTGTGATAGTGAGTATTGACAGCCTGTGAGTTAGCTGATGTTGTAATTTCTAAGTAATAGATAGCTAATGTGATTGCTGTTGGAGACTGTCTTTGCTGCCCAGAATATTTCAGATTGCTGTGTGATGTAGATCAGGCCCTCTCTAGCTGCTGACGCTTGCTGTCCTAACTTCCTGACTGCAAATTTATGTAGAATAGTCACCTTCTATCTGCTATTTTGAGTTTCTCATACAACACTCTATTCACAATCCTGAATTTACCTTACAGAAGTTTTAGTATATACAGATCTGAAGGTTTGATACAGGCAAACAAAGTTTTCAGTTAGTAGCTTTTGTTAACCTTCTTCAGAGAATTTCAATGATTAAATCAACTTGAAGAAGGGTTTGCATGTGCTGATTACGAGAGCTCAGATAGAGGTATGCTCACTTCCTTTCTTATGGATTATTTACATCTTGTTTATTCACCTATTTGAGGAGCCTGAGCCGACCTGTAATGGAGTTACAGCCTAGAGCTGAGTTGTGAGTAATAATGAAATCCCAAAGCTGACCTAAAAGTAGTGAATAAAACCACGTGTGTGTGTGTGGTACTTCTCTTGAGTTTGTTTTGGTCAACTTTTGTGGCTTATTGCAGGCATACTTGGGCACTGTTCTTAGCATGCATTCATTTCAGCCCTATTGTGATTATCTAAAGCACTTTTCTTTGGGTCTTTAATTCAGCCTGAAGACTGCCTTCATGCCCTTTGTGATTTGTGTATGTGCTGATTTGAGTCCACGTAGGGCGCCTTCTATGATACAGGGAAAAGCATTGTTTTGAGGGACGGAAACACACTTATTTTCCAGACCAAGAATACCTCTATCCTTGTAGAAAAAAAACAACTTTAATCTTGGAGAAAAAGCAGGTCAAAATTTGTTTAATTTAGGCAAAAATCCCAAGAAAAGAACATGCTAAATTCAACCAAAGATAGCACAGCTTTTGAGCACTGTTTAGGATCAGTTATCTATCCAACAGGTCATCATGATCCTGCATGGAAAGTAAAGATTGTAACTCGTAAACGTCTTTAGAACCTTGCTTTTAGATATTGGAACTTGTAAGCAAGCCAGTCAAGATACCCTTCTTAACCTAATCTCCTCTCTTAAGTTTACAGGAGATAAGGAAGCACTCCTGAGACTCATCCTTGGAGCCATTGCAAAAGAGAATTATCATTATTGCAAGGAATAAAAAAATTGTTTCAAAATTCAAAATTTATGGAATAACATAGAAAGAGATGAAGAACACAGCACTGGAGGATGGTGGCTAGGGTCTCCCTAGCCTCACCACTGCTGCCATTGGAACCTGCTTCAACTGCTGCAGATTGAGGCTGGAGGTGAGAATGTAGAGGGCATTCACATGAAACCTCACCCACGAGCAAAAGAGGGTAGCATGGGCTCTTTGTCAGATGCAGGCTTGACCAACACACCCAGGAATAAAGATCCAGCCATTGAGAAACTCATGTTTGCATTAAAGTCCTCAAAATCAGCCACTATACATTGATTTGTGAACAAGGCAGAAGGAACCCCCTTTATGCCTATTTTGACTCCAGAACCCAAAATAAAGACCCCCATTCTGTTGGAGAGTGTTGACCACCTAACCAACTAGGTGGACAACCATATACCATGCACATGTACCATGTGCATTGAAGATGGGAAAGAAGTACCTAATAAAGTTCTTTTAAGCGAGGCAACTCTTCTTCTTATCTTTTCTCCATGGAATTTCCGCACCCTGGGGGGTTTTGTAATGATATGTCAGCATGAAGGTCTAGTTTTTGTATAACTTAGTTACCTAGGACTTTTTCATTAGAGAAGTCCTTTCATTGATTTTTTTTTTCCTTGGATAATTAAAATTCATTTTTAGTGATTTTAATTATCTGAGTTTTTCAATCAAAAATCCAAAGTGGTGAAAGGCGTTCTAATGATCGAATCCACAAGGTGACTAAGGCCCAAGAATGTTCTATGTAACCATGCTAGACACTATCTAGAGTCTTGCGGAATTTCATTAAGTTTTACCTAGGATTTTTTAATTTTTGGTGATTAAAAATTGTCCCTCAGCATAAAAATGTTGTAATGAAAAGAGGGTTAAACGGCACCTAGTGCCCACGAATAGGGGTATGGGTACTCAAAATCAATGGCATGAGTCCCCCTACACCCTTGGGTGAAGTTTGAAGTCATTCATACAAGTTTTGCTAAGGTTTTGGACACAAGGAAATCAGGAAAATTGGCAAATAATTAGCAAGTTAAATTTTGGAAAAGTGTCTAAAGTCATTTAAATGGGGGAAGTAGAGCTTCTAAAGGCTATATTATGTACCCAAGGTAATATTTGAAGCATAAAGGGCCCCCCCATGCAAGTGTATCTCACAAATGAAGTTGAATCCCTAGGGGGGGTGCCCTCTCAACCATGGAAATTCAAAGATTGGAAAGTAAATCAAAAAGAGGGGTCCCATCTCCATGGGTCCCTCTCTTTTGACCTAGCAATGGTTATCAAAGCATAAGAGGGGGGATTTTCCCCCCACATTATTTGATTTCTAACCCAAGGAGGTGTGCCCCCCTTCATGGGCCCCTCTTCCATTCAAATGACAAGTGTTGGGCATGCAAGAGGGGTCTCTCTCATCTTTTCCCTATTTAAGGAGGCCCCTACTCCTCATCTGGGTTACAATTTTTTGATGCTCTTGCTCATTCTCTTCTCTCTTACTCTCATTCTCCCCCATTTTTGGGCCATTGTAAGTTTCAGCCATTTAGCTTAGTTAATTGAAATCTTTGGAGGAATCTTGTGTCCCTTTGTGTCATTGGATGATTTGCCTCCATCCTCAAGTAGCTACTCAAGTTTGGGAGGCCAAGGAAGCAAATTTCTTTGGTTTGGTAAGGTTTATGGTAATTTCTTTGCCATAAATTATGTGAATTTTCATTTTTGTAGTAAAGAATTTCATACATTTTCTCGGTTGAAGTTTATGATTTCTTTGCTCATTATATGAATCTCGCCCTCTTTGAGTTGTGTAGCAAAGATCTTACAAGTTGCAGGTTATTTGGATTGAAGAGTGGGATTCCTCAGTTGGATGCCCCAATTTTCAAATCTTGAAGAGCAAAGGGAAAAATTTATCCTTCACACATATAAATTTTTTAATATTGTTTTTAGTTTGTTGAATATTTTAAAGCTGATTTAACCACTCACACACTCAAGTTTATTTGAAATTATTTACTTAACAATTTTTGTAGAAATTTTGTATATATTTTTCACTAACATTTGAACTTCCCCAAAGTGATTTTGGGCATATTCTATACTTTTTTGTTTGCTGGTTTTTAACAGGTTGGTGATAAAACAAGAAGAAACTCTGCCAAATTTCAGCCGTAGAAAGGTGCAAAGGCCACCATAAAGGAAGGGTTCCAAGGCCATCACCAAGAATGGGTAAAAATACTATTTTTCTACCTATTTGCTCTCTGTCTTTTCGCTAAAGTTTCAGTCATTGTAACAAGTCCAAGAGAGTCTCTTGCACTTGTTTTCTTTTGCATTTTAAGTTGCATTTAAATTCCATTTGTTTGCCAGCCATTGTTTGCAACGAAAGTTGGGCTTGCCCACCCTTGCACAATAGTTGATTAGCTTTGGGTTAGTTTAGTTTGTATTTCTTTTTTCAAATTTGTATTTGCCCACACCTTGCATGTGAGTTGGCTTCGCCACCCTTGCAATATCGTGTTAGCTTGTATTGCATTTTCTTTTATTTCATATTGCCCACACCTTGTATGTGAGTTGGCTTCGCCACCCTTGCAATATCGTGCTGGCTTGTATTGTTCATAACTTATAGTTGTTAATTCCTTTGCTTAGTTTAGAGTGAAATCAACCTTGCCTCACTTTGGTCCTGTATTCACTCCCCTTGCCAGTTCGTACGATCATGGGTGACAAGAAAGGACTAGAGATTGAGTTGGCCAGATTAATAGGCACTTTAACCATTTATTGCAATATTGAGAAAATAAGGGCTCGTTGTGGAGCTAGAGGAGTAGAGGTTGTTGGGAGCCTCATGGCACTTAGTGTCCTCTTGATGAGCACCCTGCTTGTCCTTGGAACTGATTTGTGGAGAAGGGAGAGAGCCTTGTGCTCTCTTGTTGAACACCCAAAAGTTTCTCTCAATTGGGGGATAAAGGTTAGAGGTAGACACACTAGTTAAATTTGCATTTCTTGTACAAACATTAATCCTCTAAGTTGAGGAGAAGCCGTAAAATAAACTAAAATCTACAAGGCCACTTGCAAAACATCGCAACCTTTTATTTTATTTATTTTCATAGTCCTCTTTATTATTTGGTTCAATCTCTTACAAGCATATTTCGTACATGTTGGTCCATTTGCTTAAAGTATTTTACATGTGTTAAATGCGGTCACTCAATTATTGCGGTAAATGAATGGTTTAGTGTAATTTGTATATTTTGGCAGTTTTATTATATCTTATTATAAGCTTGTGACTCCTTAACCCGAACTAAGTAGGAACTGGTAATCTTTCTCTTGCAATTATATTTGGTTCATGTACAAAGAAGGATTTGCTTGCCATTATATTGTTGCACACTTGCACGGTTGCTTGCCATTTAACTAGTGGAACATTAATAATTTATAGATCCTAATTAAACTCTATAAAGAAACTTAGTAAGTAGGGACTACCCCCCTTGACCTTTTGGGAGTTGAGGTCTAAACAGAGGAGTTAGGAACTGAGGTGACATTGGGTTCTAAACCCATAGTTGCCCTCAAGAACACACCAAACAGTTGGGAGACTTATCTGTGGTGAGGTGTGATTTAGGTGGCAACAGAGAGAACCCTGGTTGGTAAGTTTACTAGACTATGGCCTAACCTTGTATCTGTTAATAAATGGATTTCAAAATCTTGGATTCAAGATGCAAGTACAACTCTCTTTATTGCTTATGGGAGGGACTTCTTTGTATTTCTGTTCCAGACAGAAGAAGATCAGGATCTGATCTTCCACTGTTGGCCATACTTCATGGGCTTGCAGGGCCTGTATCTCAATCACTTGACCCCGCATTTCAATCCAATGGAGAAAATCACTTCAGCCTGTATGGTTTTGCCTTCCCCATTTGCTGCTAATTTTTTGGGGCAAAGAAACCATAAAAATTATCGGGGATAGCTTAGGGAAACTCATTAAAGCGCAGAACCAAAGGGAGGTTGACACTCACGCACTTGCATCTGTGTGGAATCTTTGGACAAGGGACTTCCAAAGGCCATCTCCTCTGGATTCACCTTCCCCATTTGCCGGTGATTTTTTGGGACAAAGATACCCTAATAGCTATCAGGGATAGCTTGGAAAAAATCAATGAAGCAGTAGAACCACAGTGGGGTTAATACTCATATACCCAGCCTGCATCTGTGTGGAAGCAGTTTTGGAACAGACTTCCAAATTCCAATAGCCATCCTGTTACAACTGGACGACCAAAAAAGAGGTCAATGGGACCATCATGTGTTACAATGATACACTTATCAGCTTCTCCCTCTCTTATTTTTTCCTCTCTTTTATTATTTTACAATTTTATCCTATCTATATTCTTGTCAATAGACAAACTTGATCACTTAATTAAAATTGGTATGTGTACTGCATATTCTGCAATACAGAAAAAACCATTCACACACCCATCCAATTATATGACAAAATCCAAGAAAATCTTAAAAAATTATGTTAACATAATCTGAGTACAAGTTTCCAGATCTTGCATTCCCATGCAGCATGCACTTGATCTGATTTTCTCAGCCCTGTATAGCTGTGTATTTCTTATCCCAAAATCCCTTTCTCTTTGGAGTTACAAGATGCTCTTGATTGGTAGTGACAGTTACCAGTCTGTCTGTTCACTTCCCATGGCAGATTGAATTTTCTTCTTTGTTTGCTTTCTATGATTATTGAGTGCCCTCTATGTAGTTCTGTGTTCGGTCTGTGACTCTGATTTTCATAAGATCTCCTATAACGTGAGGTTGAGCGGTTCAGTGATCCCACGACCCAAGAACGTGGGTCATGCTGGTCCTATAAGATGGAATTTCCTATTTGAACAATCTAGGTCTGAATGAATCTGGGACGGATCATCTGAAAATATGCTTCAAGCATTCCCTCCTTAGATGTGCCTTGGTCCTTAAATCCTGAGTTGTCACTCAAACCCATTGACTGGTTTATTGTCACTTAAGAACATTAATAATTCCAATTTTATTAATGCCCTTTCGGCACAGGAAAACAAAGTCGTACATATGGATTGTCACAGGCAACTATGCAACCTGTCCAATCCTAGGGAATCGCTGACACAACAGCCAGAAAATTAAGTTCATTTCTTACCCTTACTTTCACATTGTATAACTTTATAAATACATAAAATAGAGCAATTTCTAATTCTTATTTGATCATGGAAACCAGTTCTGTGTCTCTGGATCCATTTATTCAAATAAAGGTTTGAACAATTGATCAACTGTGATATATAGAAATGCATCTTACATCCAGTTAAGGTTTCCTCCCCCATACTAACTTGATAATTAATTCTGGCGATGGTGTCTTGCAAGCTGATAAATAAATATTAACAAACCTATATGTTGGATGCCGATGCGTCTTTCACTCAAACTATACATTAATTTAACATTACTTTCCAATGACCATTAAGAGCATCTCCATCATAAAACCTGAAACTAATTGCTGTGCATGTATATGCAATTTGTTCGCATAAAGAGATTATATTGAATAAGAGTTTGCAAGTCACTACCAAACAAACAGATCAAAACATGGTCACTAGAAGGCAGCATGGAATCAGCTTATGAGATAGAATATACAATTGAAACCAGTAGGCAATAGATAAACAAAGAATTGTGTGTACTACATCTCAAAACAGCAATATATGAACAACTCAATCAGAAGATTTCCAGACCATGTCAATATTTACCTCAAGCAGCGAATTACACTCTCTGACGCCGAAGCTTCCTGTAAGGCCTCTACTGCAGCCACAACTGCTGCATCTCGGTGTCCCAGTGAATCCTGAAAAGTTATCAAATGAAATCATTGAATCATATCGGTTTTGATTGCTATATTGCTAAATAGACGTAAAGAGGATAAACAAAAGAACCTACCTTTCCAAGTTTCATGAGAGATGAAGGGAGTGCAGTCCATGAAACACTTCCATCAGTCCATCTTTTATTATGAACAATTGCCTTGACTAAATTGCAAGGCACATTGCAATCAGAGGACGATATTGAATTAGTAGGTTTCTTCGATATTGAATTAGTAGCCGCTTTTGTAGGTTCACTCACAGTTATTGCCTTTGAAGGTAAAGCACCTGAATTGTAGTCTTTTGGGGATGATTTGCTGTTCCCGGGAGGCTTCTTGTTGAGAAAAACCTGCATGTTCGCTGGCATACTCAGAAATTAAAGATTCACAATAAGAATGTGCATTTTACAGGATCACACTGATTTTGACTCTTTTTAATTGTAAAAGATTTATATCTATGGCAAAGAATTCATTTATCTATGGATTGAAATTTGGAAAGGTCGAGGGGAAAAAGAAGGGATGGATTAAAATGGATGGACAATTTAGTTCAAAGATCAACCTATTTATTTCTAGAAAAATAGTTCGGGGGATGTAAGCTACATTCTCCACCTCAAATTGACAAGCTTATTTGAAATTGGATTAAAATTTTGATATCATAGTTTGTCACGGAAGCCAGTCTAAAGTAGTAATGATATGATCCAGATCATTAGAATTTTCCATCAATAACGAGTGGGTTAGAGTCATCATTGAAACAAAGAAGCTTAACAGCTTCATAGGAAAGAATAATCAACTTGAACTAAGTTGCAAAGGGATGTTTTTGTTAAAATTCATGTGAAATAGTGTTTCACATCAGAGTATTGTCTGTTACGCTTCTTCAAATCATTGAAAATAATGGCTACCCGCATCCCTATTATAGGACTTTTCGGATGGAACTGCATTAAATACATGGCTGTACAAGATGAAGGTGGAGATGCCACATGAAGAATGTGCACATGGTTATCCTAAATTATGCTAGAACAAGTGAGCAAAATGAATCCAGAATTAGATCTGTACAATTTTTGGCATATTCTAAAATAATGTTCTCCATGGCATCTACTCTCCAATCTGACCAGATCAAGAGAAATTGAATATGAATTAAAAAAAAATTAAGTCCATAAATGATCAAAATAGATCAATGGGATTCCTGCGTAAAGCATGCACTAACAAGTATGAAAGGACTGCACACCGCATGTTCCATCAAAGAGAGCAGTAAAGCAGAAGTTAATTCTATTGCTAATTCTAAATAAGTAACAGTAGAGCGGGCAGGCGCGCGCCCCAGCCAACTAGGTAAAGAGTAAATAAAACACTTACAGAAGGGCGAAGATCGGGCTTTGGATCCTCTTTCGCCGTCTTTGAACTTGGTTTTTCTTTACTTCTGAGTTCTAAGGTACCTTCCCAGCTTTTCCTCAACGTCTTTGGGCCAAAGTCCGCCAGTCCACTTGCTTCAAAACTCCCCACCGACCGCCGTTTCCGCTCTGTGGCAGCGGATTTGTTAAAGGATGAAGATTTCTCCAAATGCCCCTGTTTGATGCTGGACACAGTCTCCTTGTAAGGAACCGGTCTTTTTTCCTCGCATGTCACCCGCATCCTGCTTTGGCTCCTCCCCCCGGTCGTAGAAGGCGCCGAAGCACAACTCGTGGGAGAGGAGGGTACGGAACGGCCATTCGATGAAGAGCGAACATTCTTGTTCACCTTGATTTCACTAATTGCATTTCTTTTTGCACCAATCCCGTTCCCGTCTGTGTTCATAGTAGGACGAAACTTTTCTATGGAACTCTGCTTGACTCTCTCTGCAAGCTTGGCTGCAAGGGGATCGAGGGGATTCGATCTGGGGCTGGTCTTTGAAGGTGCATTGTTTTCTTCTGTAGGCCTGTGATTGAGCTTGGAGGCCGCCGGAAGGACAGTATGGTTGGCCGAGGGTTCGAGTCTGTTATTAGCTGGTTGGCGGTTCAGAAATCCCGGGGAATGAGTGGCAATGAGATCCTCGGGAGTGCCGACGCAGCGATGCCTGCCGGGCACAGGCCTCACCCCGCGCAGAATGGGAACTGGCGAGGCCGCGTCCAATTTGTCGACGTGGATAAATTGCCCCAGCTGAAGCTTATCGCTGAGTATGAGATCATGGTGTTCTTCAGAGAGAGAAACATAAGTGGCATGGGATGAGTCCGAGACCTTCAAGTAGAAACCCTGATTCGGCCACAGCTCGGTTCCTGCGAGAGCCGGCACTATGCTTATCACCTGCAATAGCACCGACCTGTATTCTCCTCCCACTTTTACATCCGTGTTCATGTGCTGCAGGAGCTTCAGCAGAACACCGGGAGTCAGGCTCGCCATTAAATATAAATCCTAAAAAACTTTACAATTACTACAATTTAAAGTCCTGCAAAAGAAACCCGCAGTTCCTCAAACACCCGTTCGCCCTTAATTAACTCAAAACGTATATCACACACCAGCATTTCCACATAAATCTCTGTATCAGTCGACAGAAAATATACAAATCCTCAATAATGTGCCTTCCCTTTGTCTTAAATGATATGGAGAGCAAGCAGAATTTAGAAATGCAAAACCCACATTCCACTTTACAATAAGATCCAGCTGCCTTTAGGGTGAAAAACCATCGGGAACAAGCGGCCACCAGTAAATAGCAGGACCCAGTTGCGGAATTCGAATCGAATTGACCTCAATCCGTTCACCCATTGTCTGTCCTTTTACTTACTTCGGCCCAACAGCTCCCTTCACCTTTCTTTTTCGTTATTCTACGGCCTGAGATCTTCCTCCTTCATTCTGTAAGTAGGAATAGTACTTGTCTGGCTTGGCCTGGCCTGGCATTCCTCACTTTCTGTGCCACATTTTTTGCGAGTTAGTTTTAAACCTTTCGCACCGTCACCATACTAGAAATTTGAAAACGCTTGTTCACAATTTACCCTTTTCACACGCGTGCGGACTCCCCTATAATCCGTTATCTGCTTTCCTTTTCATTCTCAAATTCCTTCATGGCACTCAAGACAAGAGGGCAGGCCACAGTGACAGGCGCACAGGCCGACAGTAGAAAAGAATATATATATAAGAGATAACCGGGACATGTGCGTGGATACAGACGTCAGCAAGGCATGTGGCTCACATGGGCCAGCCATGAATTGGAGCTTTGACTAAGCCTTATATTCATCGTCATCCACTTCTTCCGCCCAAGTTCCAACTACCTTACCGATATCATCGCTTCTTCACTTTTACTTGGCACCCAGTTCCCATGCCCCCTGGCTGCCAGTGCAACCCTTCTAAATTTCGGCAAAGGATCCTAAGTAACAAACAATCTTCAATCTTCACTTACAGTAAAGGCGAGATTTTGCCTTCCGGTGGAGTCTTTTGCACAATTCCCGGTTCAACAGTAACGCTACATCTGGGCCTCCATAAAGGCCTGAACACCCACTTCCTTTCTTGCTACAAACAACAGCAACTCCATAAAGGGTGGGGTAATCTGGCAATCTGATCATACAATTCCAATTATTACAGACATAGGTATCCTCACAAGTCCAAATCAGATGTTAATGTGAGATTGTCAGAGAACGTAAAGAAGTTTTCCCAAGGATTTAAAAAAGTAGGCGAGGAATATATGATCAACGTTGGAACGCTGGTTGCCATCACACTTCTGGGTAAGCATAGGAATGGAGAGGGAAAAAGCATGTGCAAATTTGTTAAATTAGAAATCTTTTTTTTTTCTTTTCTTACGTTTCTTCCATTATTGGTTGGAAGGCCGCTTTGTTTTTTATGAGGATAATTATGACAAAGTAACTGAACTAGCACTAAGTCAAACTAAGTTTTATGATAGCAATATTTTCTTAATATTTTTAAAATTCAACATAAATAAACAATTATTATGAAGTGAATCTATAAACCAATCACATTTTCACAAATATATTTACAATAAATATGCCAGAAAGTATATAAAGTTATATTAAAGAATTTAATATAAACCATTTTATTAAGTGAATCTTTAAACCCAATCACTTACTCATAAATATATTTAAGCAAATATGCCACAAAGTATAGAAAATCAGACTTTTTATGTAATGGCTCAAAACGAATGTACTCTAGTGACCAAGAATAACATATCTTCATTATATGAAACATATAAAGACATACTTTTGGCATATTCATATGTAAGGACTCAAAATCTGTCTTCTCGTGACTAGTTATAGAATCTTTTTAATAGATGGATCATCTTAATTTATCATTGATATTGCTAAAATATATGTTTGATGTTTATGGCTTTTTACAATAAGGGGGACATGATATTTATAAACATGCATTTAGATTGTTAAAACTTGGTGTACATGGTTTAATATATCACTAACAACATAAATACTATCAAAAACCCTATTATGGACTATGTAACCTAGTTATCTATTAAAACTCATTATATGAGATATATTGAAAACAATGGCATAAGGCGTATGTTTTATGTGTGATCGAATAAACTTCCCTAGATGTAACTGGTGCCACGAGGTTGGGCACCTGCGTCGTTCTTGTTCGTGGCTCTTTCATGGCTCGACGCTCACTAGTCCACGCAGCGGTACTCCCTCACCAGCTCTGCATGTTGGGGATCCTCACAGGACTAGCCCGATGTCCGTACCTATGCCTAGTATGAGTAAGTATACGCAGTCCTTATCTTTGTATGGTGAAGTTACTACAAAATATTTATTGATTATACAGGATATTGAGACCAATATAACTAAGTCCAAGCCTTTGGGGGTTGAGCCTTTTTCTGTCAACTTATTCCAGTCTGTCTCTGAGGAACCCACTTTTGAGTAGGGGCCCTCTCCGCTACCTGTCTCGTCTGATCCGCCTAGTAGCCTTGCTGCTGATCCCCCCTTTTTGGATCCTGTGGTTCCTCTCTTTTCACCTTAGGATTTTCCACCCTTGATGGGGCAGGAATCCTCCTTACCCTCTCAGGATTCCCCTGTCAGTCCTGTCTCAGCTTCGGCTTTCTCTGATCCCTCACTGTTAAAATCACTGTCGATTTTTACAGCAAAAACACCCTCCTCACCTTCTACTCTTCCGTTGGATTCAATCCATTTTGAAAATGTGACTATTAGGAAGCAAAAAAAGAAAAAGCTCATTGTTGTTGGCAATTCTGATTTCGTCTCTCCTCCTTATATCCCTCTGTCAATCCAGATTAAAAATGTGGCTAGAGGTCAGTATGGTACACATACAAGGGCACTTAGAGCTTCATCCCCTTCCAGTAGTGGTTCTTAATGTGGATTGTCTCCCTCAACCTGTGTGGCTTTGGAGGGTCAGCCAAACAAAGAATCCTTCACTCTCTTTTCCTTTCACTATTGCCTGATATGATCTTACTTCAAGAAACCATGTGTAGTAGTTATCCTGCTCTCTTGGATTTTTCCAAACTCCTTCCTGGCTGGGAATTATGTGCTATGAGTGCGGTTGGTCTCTCAGGTGGTCTGCTCACGGGTTGGAACCCCCTTTCGATATGCTGCAAAGCCTTTGAATCTTTGGTTGGGATCTTAGTGGAAGCTCGGTTTAGAGCCTCCTCCTCAACCCTGTCTGTTCTTAACTGTTATGGACCATATAAAGAAAGGGACACCTTCTAGAGGAGGGTGATGGATGGTGGTCTTCTGCACTTACCTAATTTGATCCTGGCAAGGGATCTTAACTTTACACTTGGTGCTAATGAGATTTGGGGGTCGAAAGCCTAGTTGGATCCCTTGGCACCCTTCTTCTCTCAGCTTATTGTTGACCATAATATTGTTGATCTGGCTCCTTCCTTTGCAGTCCAACCTAGAGAAATGGTCGGTTGGGTATAGATGGTATCAGCAAGAGGCTTGATAGATTCTTGTTATCGACTTCTGTGGTCTCTTGCCTGCCTAGACACAGAGTTTGGTCTGTACCCTCGGACATCTCAGATCATTATCCGATCTGTCTGGAATGGGATATTGCTAGTGCTGCTCGGTGTTATCCCTTCAAATTTAACAGGGCCTGGTTATTAGAGGAGGATTTTTGTCTTTTTGTTAAAGATTGTTGGGGCTCATGGGTCTTAGACTCGGAGGAAGATGCGATGAAGTGCCTTGCTCAAAATTGAGACTTCATAGAAAGAAAGTGAAGGACTGGACCCGTGAGAAAGCTCTTCGTATGAAAAATGATTTCAGGGAGGTTTTGCGGGAAATTTCCACTCTTTTGGCCTCTAGTCCTTCTGGAATACTTTCTGCTAAGGATTCAGTTTCTTTAAAAGCTCTTCGAAACAAGAAGTTCAAACTGGTTGCTCATGAGCTCTTGACTTGGAAGCTAAAAAGCAGGATTAATTGGGCTGAGATGGGTGATGCAAATACGAAGTATTTTCACTCGATTGCTTCAGCTCGTAGGAACCATAATGCTATTTGGGCCCTTAAAATGAGGAGGATTTATGGGTGGAGGATGAAGAT
The DNA here is from genome assembly GCA_001517045.1 of Pseudotsuga menziesii. Classification (NCBI taxonomy): domain Eukaryota; kingdom Viridiplantae; phylum Streptophyta; class Pinopsida; order Pinales; family Pinaceae; genus Pseudotsuga; species Pseudotsuga menziesii. Next base: position 226,123 of record LPNX011118773.1, on the reverse strand, counting down.
GATTTGAAATTGCTAGGTATGAGATACTTCTCTGATATTTTTAGAGATGATAACCAGACCAATATCATTGATCAATTAAAGGTTATTCAGTTGTTCCCTTCCTGCATCTCGGGCGAGGAGGCTAAGTTTTTCTCTTCAAAAATTACTTTGGGAGAAATTGAGGGGGCTTTGAGGTCTTTCAAAAAAGACATGAGCCCTGGCCCTGATGGCTAGCCTGTGGAATTTTTTCTCTGGTTCTTCGATCTCTTGGGTGGGGATCTTCTTGTTGCAGCTGATTCTGCCAAGGCTTCAAGGAGGGTGGAGTCCTCACTTAACTCTACCTTTATCTATTTAAATCCTAAGAAAGAAAAGCCTATTACCTTTGCCGATTTCAGACCGATTTCACTATGTAACCTCGTGTATAAGCTTATATCGAAGATTGTCGCTTTCCTTCTTAAGCCCTTTCTGGATAGATCCATCTCTCCTGAATAGTTTAGGTTTCTCGGAAACAGACAAATTGTGGAACCGATTGGGATCACTCAAGAAGCCCTGCATACATTAAAGACAAACAAACGTAGTGCTCTGGTATTAAAGTTGGATTTGGTAAAGGCCTTTGGCAGGGTAAATTGGTCCTATCTCCGTCTCATCTTGCTTCAAATTGGCATCCCTTTGGTGGGAGTAAATTGGATTATGGGTTGTATCACCTCGGCAAATTTTTCCATCTTGATAAATGGTACACCCTTTGGTTTTCTCATTGCATCTAGGGGGATCAGACAAGGCTGTCCCATATCACCTCTTTTGTTCATTCTGGTTATTGAGGGCCTTAGTCTTCTGATTAAAGATGCAAGAGACAAGGGTAGGATAAGAGGCATACAGATCTCAGATTCAATGTCTCTGACTCACCTTCTCTTCGTGGATGATGATGGAGTTAGGACCTCTGAAGAATGGGTGGATTTTGAGGCCCTCTTAAGCACCTTCTGCTCAGCTTCGGGTATGCAGATCAGTATGCAAAAGTCAGGGTTCTTATTTAGTGAACTGGACCCGGGGATACAAAAAAGCATCCAGTCCTTTCTTCCTTATAAGATGGAGCCTATTCAAAATGGTTTCAAGTATCTGAAATACTTTATCAAGCCATTAGGTTATCGAATAAAAGACTGGTGGTGGTTGATGAAAAAATTTGAGAAGAAAATACATAATTGGGCAAATAATTTTTTGTCGTTGAGGGGCAGATTGGTCCTTGTCAAAGAAGTTCTCTCCAGCTTGCCCGTTTACTGGTTGGCTCTTGCCCCTGTTCCAAAATCTACTCTTAACAAGTTGCGGAAAATAATCTTTGCCTTTCTCTGGGGATCCAAAGTTGAGAACAAACATTTTCACCTTGTGGAGTGGCAGTGACTTTCTAGGCCTTTGGAATGCGGAGGTTGGGGCATTAAAAACCTAGAGTTGTTTAGTATATTGCTGCATCTTAAGAGCTTATGGAAAAGAAAAGAATATTCTGTGTGAATTTGAATGTTAAAAAATAATCTTCTAGGAGAGTTTGAACAACTTTTAGACAACTTAAATTCCTCCTCTCCTTCATGTTTCTATTCCTAGCCACCATTCTACCCAAACAATTAAAAATCATATTTTCCCACATATAACAACACTCCACCATATGATCATCTACATTACAAGGAACATGATTCCATACCATAATATGAATTTAAGGGGTCATATGGTCTAAATTTGGATGTATGAGTCATAAAAGCATTAAATGGAGAAGCCACCCTCTCTCAGTCATCATAAAAGCATTAAATGGAGAGGCCACCCTCTCTCGGTCGTCATAAAAGTATTAAATGGAGAGGCCACCTTCTCTCATCCATGGTAATTGACAACCTATGGTTTTGTTCCATGGTATGGCTTCAAGGCAGATTGTACCTCTCTCGTCCAGGGTATTTCACAACCCATGGTATTGCTCTAACGCACATTGTAATAATGTTATAAAAAGGCTCTATGCCTTCTCAATAAAGCATTCAAGGATTTTTGGCATCCTACGTTTATCTTACTCTATTGAGTTATTGGGTTATTGGTTCAAAGTGCTTTTCTTAGTATGGTTTGAGGGGTGAGGCTCAAATAACCCTCTTTGAGCCTCACCCCTCCATGTGGCATATTTACTTATGTTTCATTGTCTAAAATATTCACACCCTAGATCTCACTGGTGTGCCTTTCTCATAGTTGTCCATTATGTTATCTCTTCTCCTCCTCTCTCGGCATCCAAGCCTTCCGAGTCTCATCCCCCAAGATCTCAATCATACTATGTGTATCAATGTTTTATTATCTTTAACGGCCAATGAGAAACTTGGATCTTAAAAGGAACCTCATTGGGGGTCCATCTCACACTACCTCGATAGGAAATGATGAAACAATAAGGTGTAAATGCCACATCATCCTTAAACACATAATTGGGTTGAATCACCTAGCTAAACCATCCATTGAAATCAAGATGCTTATAACTCTAATGTATATTAAAATTCTACAAATAAGATTTACACCTAACCTATAAATATCTTTCATGGTTTCTTAGCGAAAGGAAATTACCATTATCATCTTTGTCACCCTCCCAATATTTACTATTTTGAATTCTCCACCTAAAACCCACTCGACGGTAGAAAGAGAGGAGGAGAGGCAATTCCACAATCTAATTTTGTCATGAAAGAAGTTAAGTGTGAATAAAATTTAAACCAAATACTCTACCAACAAGGAGGAAAGGAGCTACAAACATCAAATGGATCCATACATCGATTAATCAACCAACTTGCAACCAATGAGTCATTGCAAGAACACTCATTTGCTTCTCTATTGGTTCTTAGTAGCCCAAAATGGACCATGATGATAGCACTCCATCCTAGATCTCAATTCAAAGGAAATTGATTTGACCTAATATAAGAAGGCATTGCCCAACCTAGATTCTTGCAACAATTTCCATACAATCACCTTGTCATTGGAATCACCACTCCTCTCACATTCAATTTCATGTTGTAAAAAATTGTGTGTTATATTGCTCCATAAGGTGTTGTCATTAATTAAGTGCCCCAATATGATGGTGGAATGGTTGGGATATTCCCTACCCACATCCTTGTATGATTTGGGATACCAAAGAGAATTAACACTATTGTTGGTTTTCATTAGGCAACCTAGGCTAACTTTAAAGTGTTTTGCCCAACTACATGGTTTTGTTTTCCAACCTTCTCCCTACTCCACATTAGTAAGTTGATCAATGTTAGAAGGAGATGGAGTGCTATATGAAGGGTGTCGCATACTATCTACCTTTCTTGAACACCATGGTACCAATTCACATGATATCTCTACTAAATATTCTACCAAGAGCTCTTAATAGCTCATTTACAAATTTTCATACTATTTAAAAGTGAAACTATAATCAAACCTAGTATATTTCAATGTACAATCATTAAGATTATACATATCTAAGTATGTAATTCATAAAATTATTCTCATTCTAGACCATTCTAATACCATTTATTGTACACACATAATGAGCAAATACATACAACATAATTTAAAAATACTCATCTTCCATGAACGTTTGCACACATGGAATAGATTCATATGATTGATTTTCTCCCGATTATAGGCATATACTACAAACACCATCCTTTATTTGGATTATGAGGTGACAAGGGAAAATGATTGCTTACTAAAACTCTCTCTACATGGATCCTCATAGTTTGGATGAGAATAACAACAATATTTTATTTGTCATGCTCTTAGGCTCACTAAAACTATCCTATTTTTACAATAATAACACTAATTTAAGACTTTCCATCGTGTTTCATATATGGTTCTCTCTAAATTTTGCATATTTCCCTAATCTAAATTAATAGTTGAAAATTTCCATTGATTTATAAGAATCAATAATACTATTATGTGCAAATACCTCATTTCTAAAAGCAACTCAAGTAATTTCCATTTTATGCAAAGAATAAAACATCGCTTAAGGTATTTTCTAGAAACTTTTGATTTATTCCATCTTACATAACACATGCTTGTAATTTGATGGCCTAAACTTTCAAATTCGCTTACTACATATTTTTAAAACAATTGTTCACTCACCACAACCACCACTAAAATTTATTGTTATTTTCTCAAGAATAGACATCATAATTCTAGTTCCTCTACTCGGAGGCCTCAATACTGATCACAACCTCTAATATCAATAATAATATATTTGTAAGATTGATTTAACAAGCGTATCATTGCTAGGTTTGTTGAGGAGGCCGAGGGTTTCTACCTGCAGCAACCAAGAGTCGAACTTTGTGCAATAGGATGGTCATCGAAGAAGAACCTCCTCCGTCGTTGCCTGCGGAAGCCTCAGCTTTCGAGCGTCTTTCGTCCCAGTCTAAGAAAAAGGCCACAAAGGCCTCCTGATTTGTTAAACGGATTGAAGAGATTCCAACTGTAAATATGCCTCCAGAAATCCCAATGAAATGTGCCCTCTCACTTGTTGAAAGAGAACTGGTTGGTCAGCTCACCGGCCTTTGGCCCTCCCCCAAAACTACTGAAACCTCGGTCCAGAAAAAACTGGAGATCGCTAATCTTGAATAGTGTCACTTCATACTTTATGGGCATGGGTTTTTTTCTATTTGAATTCATCTATAAAGATGATAGAGATCTAATCTTCCGAAGCGGGCCTTATTTCATGGGGCCTCAGGGTCTTTACCTAAAACTTTGACCCCTTTGGGGATGTGCCATCAGCAGTGCCTGTTTGAGTAAGTATACCCAAACTCCCAGTTCACTGCTGGAGTTAGGAATCTCTTAAGCATATAGGGATCACCATGGGAAAATTCATAGACCGTGTAGATCCAAAGGATCAATATGCCTCCACTCAAATCTGTATAGAAGTATATCTCAATGTGGGGTTTCCAGAAGCAATTAGACTTGCAGTTGGAAGCTGGTCTCATGTGTAGAAACTCAACTATGAGCATCTCCCCTTTAAGTGCCTAGGATTCCATGTATATGGCCATTTCGTAAAAAAACTCCCCCCAAAAAGCTTCCATGGACGCTGAGAAAGGGAAAGCAGAAGCTTGGAAACAGCCTAAGCGAACCAAAACAAAGCCAGCAAGAGGGTCTCTTACTTCTCATCCCAATAATGCTCTAGATCCAAAAGAAACGACCAATATCTTTGTTGAACAAGGAAACAACTTTTCCATTTTGGGCTCGCTCCCGGACCTGAAAGAAGTAAACCAAGAAAGCCCAATCCTACCTGAATCAGTTCCAAAATGTTCAGTCCCTTCTTTATCCCCAGAAGTCTAGGTCTCTCCCTTTGTCAAGATCAGGACCGACCTGGTTCCTTCGGAAGATTCTCACTCTGAAGACATCTCCTCAAATGACCTAGAAGAGGAAAGAGGGGAGTCTGATACCCTCAGCCACAAGAAGAGAGCCTCGAGGGGTCGTAAGTCACTGCGGGAAATACAGGAGTACAAAACGTATAAAGCCAAATTGCAAGGGAATCATCCCACCCTTTAAAAGTTGACGTCTCGTACCCCTAGATCTACCAGAACTCATGCTTAGAGCTCCAAAGGAGCTCAACCCTCCCACAGAGGTAAATAATGAAGCTTGTCTCCTGAAACTGTAGGGATCTGGGTAGGAAACTCAAGGAAAACACTTTGAAGGATTTTATCAAAATGGAAAACCCAGATATAATCCTAATCTAGGAGACTAAATTGGAGGAATCCAGATTCCTTCAAGCCAACTCCCTTTTATGGAGAAAAGGGATAGGAATTGTTGTGTCTTCTAGAGGAGCATCTGGAGGAATAGGTACACTTTGGAATGAAACAAAGTTCGATTTGGTTCAGGAGCGGCTCAATGTCCATTGGATCTTCACGCAACTCTGCAATAAGGAATCTTGGCTCTTGGTAAGTCTTTTCAATATCTATGCTTTGGTTTGCACTCGAGAAAACTCTTCTTGCTGGGACTCGAGCAGACTGCTAGCAGATGAAATCTGCTTGGAAAACATCATCCTAGTAGGAGCCTCAACCTCACTCTCTCGACAGCGCTGAGCGGAGAGAAGGAAACCATGTTAGGGACCCGTCTTGAGAGTGGATTGAAGATATTATCCAGGATTGGGATCTAATGGATGTCAAACCCTTAAAAGGTGCCTTCACATGGTCCAACCATCGCCTAATACTCGACCATATAGCCGCTAAGATCGACAGGATTTTGATTCAAAGCTCCTTCCTTATTCTTGGATTGGAAGTTAGCTCTTCGATCTTACCGATGGGGCTCTCAGACAATAGACCCATAAATATTGAAATCAATGAAAAATCCAACTTGGGACCTATCCCCTTTAGATTTAGCACTCTTTGGACTCAGCATCAGTATTTTTTGGAAATATTTCGTTCTATTTGGATTCAACCTGTAAACGACTTCCCCTTCTTCGTTTGGGAGGAAAAACTCAGAAGAGTCAAACAGGAACTCAAAAGATGGTCAAGAGGCCCAACCTTCCCCATTGAATAAAGGGAGGAAGTGCAAAAGTTGCTTGAATCCCACCAACTCGCCATTGAAACTGGTGAAGTCAATAAGGAAGCTTTATGCAGAGAAGAGGCCCTTCAAACTTCCTTAAGCCAAGCTTGTCTCAGAGAGGAAGAATACTATAGGCAAAATTACAAGAGCCTTAAGTTAGGTGGCATGAACACTTCGCTCTTCCATAAACAAGCTTAAGCAAGAAGACACCACAAGACTATTAAGGAAATCCATATCCATAATCTTGCAGTCACCGACTTCCAAAACACCAAATTGGATGCTCATAACCACTGTAAACAACTTTAAACCGAAGAAATAATGGATGAAGCTTCTTCAGACATCCATGATCTAGTTCCAAACCTTTTGTCTAATCAACAAAACCACAAGCTCACGAATCCTATCACCAGAAAGGAAATCAAGCAAGTGATACATAGCATGGAACCTAACAAAGCCCCCAGCCCTGACGGGTTCACAACCAGGTTTATCAAGACCTGTTGGCAACTCATCAAAAAAGATCTACATAGAATGGTTTTGAATAATTAAGCTTGCAGAAAAATAGAAGGAAGCACAAACTCGACCTTCCTTACACTCATCCCTCAGGAAGTTGGGGAAAAGATCTGGGACTGTTTTTGGGAAATATCGTTGTGCAATATAGGATATAAGAATGTTACCAAAGTCATTTCCAACAGATTAAAGGTGGTGCTTCCAAAGCTCATCCCAGAGAATCAGGGAGGTTTTGTGAAAGGTCGTCAAATTTCGGACAACATCATCCTGGTTCAAGAATCTATACATTCCATTTTTTCTAGAAAAGAAAAAGGAATGGCTATCAAAATAGACCTCGCTAGTGCTACTAGTTGTCGTGGAGAGATTCAGGTTTTCCAAAGATTTCATTGCTTGGATAAAGGATTGCATTAAAGAACCTTGGATTGCCCCTTTTGTTAATGGTAGAGCAACTTCATTCTTCAAAGTCTCCAGGGGCCTAATATAAGGGCGTCCTCTCTCCCCTATGCTTTTCATTCTGCAAGCCTCAGTGCTAATATTTTTGTTGGAAAAATAAGAAGGGAACAAGATATTTTGGGTATATGTCTTGTCTGGGGTGTTCAAGATTTAAATCACACCCAATTTGCAGATGACACTATCCTTCTGGGAGGAGCTTCTCCCCAGCTTTCCCATATCTTCAAATATGATATCGAATCCTTTTGCGAGGTCTCTCGAAACAGTCTCATGCAGGGAAAAGCAAATTTTATGGTTGGAATATTTTTGCCCAGGAACTAAGCACCCTGGCTAGAATCCTTAGGTTCCATGGTCAACTGGAATGGACCTCCTTTAAGTACCTGGGAACACCTACATTTCTAAATTCCTCCTGCAGCTCAGATTGGCTCCTAGTGGTGGAAAAATTCAAGCAAAAGATTATTTTATGGGGCACAAGGTGGCTGAACTTAGCAAGTAAATTAGTTCTCATCAAATTTGTACTAGCAAGTTTGCCTATTTATCAATTCTCTATGTTATTAGATCCTGCAGGTATTATTCAGCTCATGGAAAAGAAATCCTCAAGTTATTTTGGAAAGGAGGCAAAAATAATGAGAAGAATCTTCCACTTGCTAGTTGGGAAAAGATTATCAAACTGTACAAGGAAGGGGGCCTCCAAATAAAGGATTTCAAATCTCAAAATCTTACTCTCGGAGCAAAGATTCTTTGGAGGCAGTATCTAGAAAAAATAGTTGGGTTAAGTAAGTAATCTTGTGTAAATACTTCTCGGGGCCCAGTTTAAGAAGTCTGGACTCCCCTCCTAAGGTGGGGAAAGGTTCCCCTGTTTTCCTACTCTGTAAAAAATCCCTGCCTTTTTTCAAAGCAACCTTAACTAGGTTCCTGGAAATGGCAAGCTTATCAATATTTGGGATGACAAGATCATGGATAATGAGCCCTTATCTAGTTTGTTGGGCATAACCCCACTAAAAAACTAGATGGACTATCAACGAGTCAGAATGCTCTGGGATCTTTCGCTCTGGGATTCTAATGACGGATCCTGGGCTGGTTGGAAGCAGTTAGAACCCCCAGACCTTGTGTGATTGGCATGCGACCACTTCCTCTCTTCACTAAAAGGAAAATCCCCCGCTTCATCGTAAAAAAAAGACTCAAGGGGATGGGGGGAAGGTTCGAGCCTATACTCGGTGGCTCTTGGTTATAACGTTGTAGAAGCAATCCTGACAGCTCTAGTTGACCCTGCTCTTTTAAATGGCATATGGAACATTAAGAGTCTCTCCAAAATAGACATCTTCATATGGACCATGGGCCATCAAAGCATCCTCGCCAGTGAGAATCTGCGGAAAAAAGGATTTGCAGGCCCCTCGAGATGCGTCCTTTGTCTCCGTCAAGAAGAAAATGCAAATCACATCTTCTTAAATTGCCCCAATGCTAAGGAAATATGGAAATCGGTTTTAGGATGCTGGGCTAACATGCAAATTCATGGAAACACTTCGGCCCTTCTCTCCAAATGGGGTACTCTGTCTCCACACCCCCTCTAAAAAAAAGATGGTTTAAATTTTCCTGGATGGCCATTCCTAAGTTCACCCTCTGAAAAATCTGGCTTGAAAGAAATGCCAGGATATTTAGAGACAAAGCCATTGTTTCTACCCAAGTTGTCGCCTGGATAAAATCTCTCCTTAAAGAATTCTTGCAGGCTAATTCCATTGCAATATTTCCCCCCTTTTCTTTCGAAGAACAAACCCGGGCTCATCAGTATGGAATCACCTTCATGGATCCATGAGACTCTATCCAGTTAGCTGATTGGAATATAAGAACCGAAGGGAAGCAGTTCATCCAATGGAAACAAGATACTCCTATATTTAGTCTTTCCTTTGATGGAGCGACTAAAGGAAACCCAGGGGCAATAGGACGGGGAGGGACTATCACTCGTCCTGATGGAACTATTGAATTGATGTACGCATGGGAGCTTGGAAAAGTAACAAACAATCAAGCCGAAGCTCTTGCACTTCTGCAAGGACTTATCAACTAAAAATAAAAGGAATTATGCAAGCCCGAGTCATCGGAGACTTTTAAATCCTCATCTCTCTTATGATTTCCAAATCGCTCCCTAAAGAATTCTTATTAAAGCAAATTGTTTGCAAAATTCATAATCTTGCCTCCAAACTATTCTTCCATGTCCTCCGCCATGTTATACTTGATTTTACTACACTTGGTATATCATGGTTTTATGGCCTATCCTTGTCCCTATCCAGACTCTTTGGACCCCCTTTTCTTAGTATAACTTTGATGCTCTAGACAATCCCCTTAAAAAGACAGTTTTATGGGTATACGCGGGTCAATAACTTATAGACCGCGTGTACATGCATCTTTCTCCACTATGACTCGCATACATCTGGAAATGTGCTCAATTTTTTTTTGGAGTTTTCCTTCATCAAGTAACGAATAACTTGACTCTTGGCCTTCCATATGTTGGGAAATGCTCTGACTCGAACCTTCACTTCTCATTAAGGGGCTATATATTGAGCTATTTGGAAGCATTGAAGAAGAGGACAACTTGTGAGAGCAAAGAGACTATAGTAGATTTGTGCCCCATTCTTACATACTTGAGTCTACATCCCTTGATCCTTGGAGTAGCCATTGGTTCTCTTTCCCAAGCTTGCCTTTGTCTTGTGAGCTTTTCTTGATATGGAAGATTGAAGGGGTAGAGGCCCATGTGGAGGACTCAGTTTCTTGATTTCGACAACGTGTCGACGAAGGTTGTCATTTGTATCTATGTTTACATTTAATAGAAATATCCATTTCTCGTCCATTATATGTGTAACTATGAATATTTTTACCCACTTAGCCTATAGTTTGGACTTTTATTAACCCTTTTGAGTTGTTTTGGCCTAATATTGGTGTGTAGGGACTTGTTTTGGGTGCACTTTCGCCGAGGTCTTCACCCATTCGTGCCTGTAGCAGGTATAACATTGAATTGGCATATAGGATAGGATCACTTTTTCTGCATGTATCATGCATTGTCCTATGACCAAGTCGCCTTAACTATAGGTACGAACCTACTTCGTGATGTTATGGAACCTTCACATTGCTACTAGAAGTGGCATTACGTAAGTAGTAGAGACTTCCTACTCATGGGTGCCCTAGATAGATCATGTTTTTCCATTTGGCACCCATGTTGAGTGTCCTCCCTTAGGTCTAGGAGTCCCTTTGTAATGTCCCTTTTTTGGAAATTTTGGAGAAATGCACAAATTGGGCAAAATTCGAGCTTAATTAGTCACGACTCTAGAGGGTTCCAACTTTCACCAAATGGTCCCGAATTTGAAAAGAGATGGTATGGTGAGTCTTAAAACATCCCAATGTGGTTTATGAATACTTTTTTTTATCAATCTTTATACCTCTGTAAATGTTTTTTGTGCTAATGACAAAAATACCAAAATTACTAGGAAATTGTGTTCAAATTCCCCCAAGGGTGATGGCCAAACTAGCTCTCCAAATCAAGTACGACCCTCCCAAATTTAAGCATAGAGTATGGGAATGAGTATCATACATCAATGACTATCCTTAATCATGTTTATTAAGTTCTGCAATATTTATAGGGTAACTTCCAATGAAACTGCTTATAGGGAAATTGCATAACTAGCTCGATTTTGACATATGAAAGGTGGAGTTAAAGGTTAAGATCAGGATGTGACATATAGGGAACATATAAATAATACCAATGGATTCCCAAACAGTATTAAACACCATATAAATCCCTTCACACAATTCTGGTATACAACTCATTCAGTATGGGGGTCAAATACATGAAAACTAGTGAATTAGTAGCATGGAATTGCAAGAGTTTCATATATAAATTTCTTGGATTTCGACCCATAGAGAATATGGAAATGAAATTACAGAGTAACACATCATATATGGCTGTCACAAAATCACCAAACTCAGATAACATCCCTCATACAAATCTAATACAAGACTCCTTCAAGATTGAAGCCAAAGTCATGGAAACTAGTGATTCAATGGCATGGGAATGCAATCTTTTCACGCATGATTTTATTGGATTTCGACCCACAGAGGATATGGAAATTAAATTAAAAAGTAATACATCATATATTGCTTTCCCAACATCATCCAACTCATATAATATCCCTCATACAAATTTGGTATAAAACTACTTCAAGATTGAAGCCAAATCCGCGAAGATTAGTGATACAAGGGCATGAGTATGCAAGATTTTCATACATATATCTCTGATATTTCAACTTACAGATTATGTGGAAATAATATCACAAAGACATACATCATATATTGATTCCCCATCATCATAAAAATCATATAAATGTCCTCATACAAATCTGATATAAAGCTACTTCAATATTGAAGCCAAATCCATGAAAACTAGTTATTCAAGAGCATGGGGAATGTGAGCCTTTCATACATGTATTTATGATATTTAGACTTAAATATCATATGGAGATGATATTAAAGATACATACATCATAAATCAAATCTTGGGCATCACCCATCCTCAGCAAGGCGCAAGAATCATTCCAACAAGTGCCCCATCAAATGTGAGTGTGGGGAAATGGAGAAGAAGGAACGAGAGAATGGGGAGATAGATGAAAATTCGAATGTAGGAAACTCAACCTGAAAATAAATCTCCTTAATTAATCTCCCATGAGAGGTCTGAATGGTCTCTCCATCAACCAACTTGGAAAGGATCCCAACTCCCTCGAAATTGGTTCACTTGCAGGGTAAGTGTGCACTCATCGTGCAATGGACAAGCAAAATCTCTCTAAAAATGCCAAAGGCCAATTAAAAAATGATAAAAATATATTAGCCTTCCTCATGACATCCTCTTATTAACTTCATTATTCCTCCTAAGGTCTAATTTCCCTCCATGAGCTTCCTTCAACTCATCTTAGTAGTTTATTAATTCTCATGACACTTGTCTTCCTCTTCATGCTCCAATTCTTTCCCCAATATGAATGGATGCCTCTAACTCCCAAATTCGAACTCTTGGTGCATATTTTTGGCCCTGATATGTCATAATTTTCATATGTCAGCAATCAGGTCTGAATTTTTCATACTTGTCATAGAATCTTCCATCATTTGTTGTCATAGAGTGCATAGAATCTCCTTCCAAGTGGCACACCTTGTCTTCTAAGCTCTTCCTCTTCCATGGGAGTTACCCTCCTTTAAAAATTCAACTTACTTGCCTCATTATATGATATTTGACACCACATTACCATCCAATAATGTTACATTACCCATGTGTTCGAATTTGGATGAATATCATGCAAAGTGTGTGGGGAATCTAGTCACCCAAAGTCTTCACAAGCTTCCAAGTGTTTCCGTGAACTCATGCCACCTTATTTTCTTAGCATTTATCATTTATGTGACCCAATTAAATGTGAATATGGAAAACTAAATTCCTTTTGGATCCCATAGCCCCTTATTACAAAATTTATGTCTCCATCTCAACCTAGGGAACTAGTAGGTTGGTGAAACATTATTAGCAAATAATCTTATTTGGAAATTATTTAATTGGGTACATGACACCCTTGTAGTTCTTCCATGTCCTTGAGCAAGAACCTTATATTCTTTATTTAACTTTATGCTAGCCATATCCCACAGGGACTCCCTTTTATATCAAGTTGTAACTGTGTTTCATGTGTCTGCTTGTCCTATTGAGCTTTATGTCGGCTCCTTGCTTAAGTTTTATAAGCCTTATAACCTGAGCTTGTCTCAATCCTAGCTAAGTATAGCCTTTCATATATCTTCTGCAGCTTGATCACCCCATACCTAGAGGAGACACCCCCCCGAGTATCCTATCATGCACATGCTTCCTTGCATTGAGCATAGGTATGTTCCACTGCTTGGAACTAGTTTGCTTGCCCGTGACACTCATTTCCTCCGAGTTCTGTACTATAATAAATTTTATTCTTTTTCAAGCTTTCCAATATGAAAAATACCAAAAAAAAACATAAAAAGTTGGATGAGAAATGATATTACTTTGGAAGTTGTCGTGTCATGTCGCCTTCAAACAGAGCAATGTATATTCCATCAATTGGTTGGGTTATTAGTATGAATTTAGGAGCTATACTCATTACTTTGAGTTTTCTCCATCGACTGCTTATGCTTCCAGTCTCTATGGAGCCTTTGTCGATGCCTCCTGTGTCACATAGTTGTCCTAGTTTCCATGTTGAGTCTATGCTGCCTATGAGTTTTCATTTGCCTTATGTTCTTGTTTGAAGGAAGTTTTAGCCCGAGTCAACCATTCCTTAGTTATCTTGTCTTTGCATGTCAGCCATTCCCGATATAGTTACTGGTTCATGCACATCCCGTTCATCTGAGTTCTTCCAAATTATCCAACATTGTTGTGTACCTCGTGTTTGTTGATGGGGGAATGCCTTAATACCCTCCTTCCAGTGGATTCCATCCCATCGACTTCAAATCATTTATTCTGGAATAGGGATCTAGATTCCATGAGTTCCTTGAGACTTGCAATCATTAGTGGCAGGTTCCCTCACCATTGACGGTTTTGGGAATACATCAATGTCCCCTGATCGATGGACTCTCTCAAGTGTTCGATCTCAACACATCTATTCACACTTGTTTAATGGGTATATCTCTCGCCTATTAACGGTATACATCAATGAACGGTAATTAGATGATGGTCCATCATGTTCGACCTCGACACCTTTATTCGTATGATGGGACATGTGCTATCGACGATTTGTGTAGAAGACCTCTGAGCTTGGTGGAATTCCATATATGCTACCTCCTTGATCATGCCAGTATCTATGAGATATCAGTTCTCATGAACATATTCCAATGTACCATCAGATGTCTTCATTTAGTATGAAGATCGTATTTCACTGTATATTGTACGTGGCGATGACCACATGTGACATATGTCTATTATGCCTATTCATGGCCATTGTACTATTATGTATCTAGGGACTACTACACTTCATATTTGCAGTCACATGCATAGAACTATCATTGTATTATACTGATGAGTGGTCGGTTTTTCCACCTGGGTCTTCATTACTCCACTTTCAAGACTATTGTAATGTATTTCCACCATTATGTTACCCCTCTAACCTCACTCATTAGGGGGAATCTGTTATAGCTGATTTTACCACACTTGGTATATCATGTTTTTATGGCCCATCCATGTCCCTATGCAGACTCTTTGGACCCCCTTTTCTTAGTATAACTTTGATGCTCCATAGAATCCCCTTAACAAGTTAGTTTTATGGCTATATGCAGGTCAACAACTTACAGACCGCGTGTACACACATCTTGCTCCACTATGACCTGCCTACATCAGGAAATGTGCTCAAAACAAAAATATTTGGAGTTGTCCTTCATCAAGTAACGAATAAATTGACTCTTGGCCTTCCATATGCATGGAAACACTTCGACTCGACCCTTCACTTCTCATTGAGGGGCTATATATTGAGCTATTTAGAAGCATTGAAGAGGAGGAGAACTTCTGAGAGCAAAGAGACTATAGTGGATTTGTGCTCCATTATTACATACTTGAGTCTGCATCCCTTGATCCTTGGAGCAGCCATTGGTGCTCTTTCCCAAGCTTGCCTTGATATGGAGGATTGAAGTGGTGGAGGCCCAGGTGGAGGACTCGGTTTCTCGATTTCAACGAGGTGCCGACAGAGGTTTTCATTTGTATCTCTATTTACATTTAATAGAAATATCCATTTCTTGTCCATTATATGTGTAAATATCAATATTTTTATCCATGGATGTAGTTTCTTTGATTATATATTGGATTTGTATATGCTATAGTAGGTTCTAACACTTAATATATATCATGCTTGTATGTTTTGTTGTTGTTGAGAATGGAATCTAGGTGCAAGTGTGATTGAAAGCTCAATGAGGATATTTTACGAACGTCTGAAATAAGGTACGCTTCTCATCCCTTAGTGTTATACTTGTATGTTATACTTGATTATATATTGGATTTGTATATGCTATAGTAGGTTCTAACACTTAATCTATATCATGCTTGTATGTTTTGTTGTTGTTGAGAATGGAATCTAGGTGCAAGTGTGATTGAAAGCTCAATGAGGATATTTTACGAACGTCTGAAATAAGGTACGCTTCTCATCCCTTAGTGTTATACTTGTATGTTATACTTGATTATATATTGGATTTGTATATGCTATAGTAGGTTCTAACACTTAATCTATATCATGCTTGTATGTTTTGTTGTTGTTGAGAATGGAATCTAGGTGCAAGTGTGATTGAAAGCTCAATGAGGATATTTTACGAACGTCTGAAATAAGGTACGCTTCTCATCCCTTAGTGTTATACTTGTTTATCTCTTTAGCATATTGGAAGTGGATTGATTTATGGTGTCATACTGTCTGTTGTGGTCCACCCAATCCATAGGAAGTTTTCTTCATAACAAGTAGGAACAATATCGAGGCTAACTCTAATTCCAACAGGGCGATTTCTCTAAGACTTGGAACTCTTGTGCTGGGAAACCACATGGAGCTCATGGACCCTCTCCCCTAATGGGACTCGAACCTCCTCGTGCTAAGTGTCAGGTGCATGCTGGAATGGATAGTGGCGTGTGGCAATGGGATGGCGTTAGGACGGGTAGACGTTATGGATTAAAGGAGGCGTGTGTGAGCCCTCACCTCCTGGTTGCAGTCTGCATACGAAAGAAGGGTGAGGGTCATCACTGGAGTACTTTTCACACCATTCTTAGAGATTTCAGGTATCGAAGTTACGGCTCCTGAGATCTTGCAATCGGGCCACATGAGCCCAGTCCCTGGTCTCGCGTTGATAAGAATTGAATGTTTAGGTATTATGTCATCCTGTGCATTTATTTTCCTCTCCTAGCTTGAAAAGGAAAACGGTCTACTAAAGATCAACCTGTGCTCATAAAAATTCACTCTCCTCTCGAAACTATGGATTCCAATGAAGAAAGCCATGACTACTGCCCAGAACATGCAAGGGTGACCATGGGAAGAAATTTGTGACACTTGAAGGAAGATTTGAAGGCTCAAAAACAGAAATGACAACACCATCAAGAGGATACCATTGACAAGTTGGAGAAACTTGAGGAATTTGTCCACAAAATTAGCACTGTCCAAAAGGAACATGAGGTTTCCATCTGAGCCCAACTTAAGGAGCAATCTCTGACTACCTAAGAGATTGCAAATCGACTGCTGCAAGTAGAAATTAAAATGTATGCAATGTTGTTTGAACACCATGTCCTTCATGAAGTGGAGGAGAAACAAAAGATAACAGAAGAAAAAGGAATCGAGCCTTCCCGAGCCAGTTATTCATGCCACTATTACATGTATTTCCATTTCTTTTTTGTCAGTTTGTTTGTCTTTTTAGGTATTATGCTAGTTGGACTTTATTTAGATTTACTATTTACAAGTTTCTGGTACCTTTAGAGCAGCTATGCTCCATTTTGTATGTAATATCTTTAATGTCTCTTTGGTTCGGATGTTTTACCGACCTGATTGTACTAAGCCAAATGCTTCCATTTGGACTTTTTTGATAATATAAAAAACTTCTACCCGTTTCTGTAATATATATATATATATATATATATATATATATATATTGTTTTCTTATTTGCAGGCATGAAAACTGGAACTTGAGCTCTTAATACATTTTAATATTTTGCTCCAATGCATTAATAACCAAATTATTCTATAATTCCACTTCATAAGCCATAATGCCAAAACTTCAGTCTTGCTACAATGTTGTCCTCCATTCATCTTCTTTCATTAGCCAATAGGGTACCAATTCACATATACATCTCTACTAAATATTTTACCTAGGTAATGCAAAATTATAGTTAATTAACATCATTTAAACATATACATACCAACTATGTAAATAAATCATGGAGCTCTTCTTATTCCAAATCATTCAAATACCATTTGTCATATAAACATAGTGAGTAAATACATAGGATAGTACTTATCTTTCATGAATGTTTGTGCAAGTGGAATGGTTTATAGGAGCAATTTCATCTCAACATTAAACATCCCCTTTGAACACCACCCTGAACTAGGCAATAAGGTAACAAGTGAAATTGAATGCTTGCTAAAAATATCTCTAAAACAAAATAATTACTTTTATCAAAATTATGAATGAAAATGACAACCACAATATCCTTGTCATGCTCTCATTCTTACTACAACCAACCTATGACATCTTTATAATAATAACACCTTAAAACTCTCAAACGACACAATAAACATAATATTTTAACAATATAACTATAACAATTATATCACATTAAATGAATATCATAACCTGAAAACAAAACCCCCCAAAAATAGTAAACTTACAATCATGTAAATAAAAATATCATATGAGGTTAAGATTTCCTTCCTGATATATTTCCTTTAGATACATACTGAGGATGGTATGTGATTTTCAATTAGAAACTTGCAAATGGACTATTTCCTCTTGTGGCCACATCATAACCTTTTTATGACCCTCACATACCATCTTACACGAACTTTATATCATATTTCAACACTACAATGTTGAAAAATATTAATTTTATTATTAATATACAAGATTTTTTTATTTTTTTATTTTTCATGCATAACGTCTCAATACAAGACTCACATGGCTAATGAACCCCCACCAAATTGTTCTTATATAGACATTATCATATATCAAATTATTTACAACACGGCAACAAAAATAAGGTATAGAATGCATAACACGAGAGTCGTGATATGCAAGGTTATAATTTTATTGTTTTTTAACAAGTTCAAGCATCGATAAAGAATTCAGTAATTTATGTTTTAATAGTGATTGCATCACAAGTGAAACATGTATTTGAAAATCGTTTATCACTTATAAATAATTTTTAAATGTTGAAGTAAATTCTTTTTAAAATCAATCTTTATATCAACTTTACAATTACTTGAAAGGAATTTTACTTTTCATGCAATGTCTTTATTTGGAATTTTGGAGAAAATTACAATTTGGGTAAATTAAAGCTTAACTAGTTATGACTTTAGGAGGTTCCAATTGACACCAAATGGTCCCGAATTTGAAATGCAATGGTATGGTTACTCTTAACACATCCCAATACACCCTCTAAACACTATGGGTCTGACTTTAAGTCTCTGAAACTTTGTTTTAGGATGATAACAGGAAGAGCAAAATTACTAGGAAATTGAAGTTAAATTCCCCCCTAAGTGTAGGCCAAATTGGCTTCCCAACTCATGTACGATCCTCCCAAATTTGTGAACAGAGTATGGGGACTGATACCAGACATCAAAGGCTATCATTACACATGGTTATTAACTTTGCAAACTAGTTATAGGGTGCAACATTCGTATGGTAACTTTCAGTGAAATTGCTTAAGGGGAAATGACATTGCTAGTTCAATTTTAACTCATAAAAAGTGGAATAGTACATAAATTGGCATGATAAATGGAGACCATCTACGACACATACATTATTCCCCAACAACATTAAACATCAGAGAAATTCCTCAATACAGTTAAGATATATAACTCTTTCGAAATGGAACTCAAACACATGAAAACTAGTTAATCATGAGCCTGGAAATGTGAGCATTTTTGCATGTGTATTTCTAATATTTCGACTTACGGAGCATAAGGACATACGATTACAGAGCCAGAAATCATGTACCAAATCTTAGGAATTAACTAGACTCATCCAAGCGCTAGCACCACTCCAACAAGTGCACCATCACATGAGAGTATGGGGAATGGTGAAGTAGGAATGAGAGAAGGGGAAAGATAGATAAGTCTTGAGCTGTTTGAACCTTCAACCTGCAACTAAAACAATTCATTCTACTCCAAATGAGAGGTCAACGAATGGCCTCTCCATCCACCAACTAGGAAAGGAATCAAACTCCCTCGAAATTGGCTCACAAGCAAGGAGAGTGAACACCCACCTTGCAATGGACAAACAAAAGCTCTCCAAAATGCCAAAAGCAAATTAACAAATGATAAAAAACCATTCTCATTCCTCATGACATCCTTTTATTAACTTCATGAGGCCTCCTAAGGTCGAATTTCCCTCCATAGGATTCCTCCAACTCATCTTAGTGGTTTAGTAACTCCTATGACACTTGTCCTCTTCCTCATGCTCCAATTCTTTCCCTAATTCGAATGGATGCCTCTAACTCCCAAATGCACCCTCTTGGTGGCTATTTTTATCCTTGTCATGTCAGATTTGTCATAGGTCTGCAATCATGAATGCATTTGTCATATTCGTCATATAATGTTTCATCACTAGTTGTCGTAGAGTACATGGAATCTCCCTCCAAGTGGCACACATTGTTTTCTTGGTGTATTCCTCTTCCATGAAAGTTACCCCCCTTTACTAATTTGAGTTGCTTGGCTCATGATATACTATTTGACACCACATCAACCCCCAAGAATGTTACATTCCCCATGGATTCAAATTTGGATGAAGGTCATGCCAAGTGTGGGGGGAATCTAGTCACCCAAGAACTCCATGAGCTTCAAAGTGTCTCCATGAACTAATGCCACCTTATTTCCTCAACATTTCTTATTTATGTGACCCAATTCAATGCGAATATGGTAACTAAGGTCCTTTTGGGTCTCATAGCTCCCTTAATACAAAATTTTATGCCTCCACCTCAACCTAGGGAACTAGTAGGTTGGTGAAACATTGTTTGCTAATAATCTTATTTGGATGGGGACATGGCATTTCATCATTAGTTAAAATCTTATGTTGTGCAAATGTATCAATACAAACCCTCATGTCTATGGGAAATTTTCAAAATTCAATCTAATGGAGAAATCAATGCAAAGTTTGAATCCTCTAGATTAAAATTATGCTTTCATGACTACACACGATTATGAGAACCAACAACAAATAAAGTTTCAAACCGTAAAACATACTAAAACTCATCTATAAATTAAAAATCAAACAAAAACACCTTGAATCAAGTCTCAATAATAGTTCAAGATGTCCTTCGCCTCTCAAGTTAGCATGTATTATTGATCAAATTCTTATTTATCCACCATTTTATGAAGGTTGAAGCCCTTTCCTCCCAATTCCTTATTTATTCTACATACTTAACATTACTATAAAAAAGGAACTTAATCTTGTCATGTATAATTTTTTTTAATTTATCTATTTAAAATCAAGTCGATTTAGTTTTAGGTCTATGTTATTTTTAGATTTTGTTTTGGGTGCAAATATTTTTATAACAATTTAAGTTTCTTTAACAAACTCGACTTCATTTTTAATGTACTTCAAATTATAAAAAAAATGAAAGCAAAACATTACATTTAACATGAATGGAAATGTTCTTTAACAAGTTTAATGTGTATATAATTTTATTTAAATCTTATATGGACTTCAAATCAATTCCAAATTAAATTACATGTATTCATTTATTCTGTGTCAATATTTCAAAGAATAAAATGTAATTAAAAAACATTAAATAGTTATTATAGATAAATATCTTATTATGCAAAATTTCTTATAGCATTAAAAAATCTCACAAATAAACTCCACTCATAATAATTTTATTTTTATTTTTTATGTTCACCATAAATTCAAAATTCAAAAAAATATATTTTTTTCCCTTTGCATTCATGAGAACACCCTCACTTATTGTGTATAACTTTTTTTTCTTCTTCTTATTTTTATCTTTCTCTTCGTATTCATAAGAACCGTAGCCACCTCTTATACATGACTTCTCTTCTTATTATCATCTTGTACCTAACTTTCCTTATTGCTAAAGAAAAATCATGGAACATAGAGCTTCATATATAATATATTACAACAAAGCCCTTATTATCATCTTGTGCCAGACTTTCCTTATTGTTAAGGAAGAATCATGGAGCATAGAGCTTCATATATAATATATTACAACAAAGCCCATTTAATAACCATATCTATTGGAGAGCACTAAGGTCTTTTTTTTTCCACCCAAAAAAGGTCTTTTTATATTAAAGGTAATATTTAATAAAGGTCAAAGTTGATTTACACTATGTAAATAGGGTGTTACATTTACAAAAATAAGTTATAGAAATCCTATCCAATAAGGACATCAAGTGAGGCTTTTATATAATAATGTATAGTCACTCAAGGATTTGACATTGAGATCTTTTGCTCATAACTTATAACACTTAACCACTTTAGATATCCCATCGAAATAATGATCTTCCTCCTCTTATTCTCATTTACCAACAATTTAACTCATTTCATGGTTATATTAATGATATATTTATGGTAATAGATTGACCAGAACTAGTTTCTTGTAAAGGTTGTATTATTTTTAAAATATTATTTTTAACTTTTTAAAATAAATTTTTGGTTCAAATTTGGAGGGATAGGCTATGTACACATATGTAAACTTTAACAATTAGATCATTGCACTGAGGGAATACCTTGTTCCATAAATAAGGTGGTCTCGTATATCAATTTGGTGTATAGTTAAATCGTGATCTTAAAATTAAATTCTTATTATCAGTATATTTTTTTGTTGTTGTTAAGAAATGCTCGTCACTCGGGGCCAGTGCATTTCCACCATTGGCTGAGAAACCGCAACCTAGGGGAATCTAAGCCGTCAAAATCACCTGGGGATCACACCTTGCCTTGCCTGGGCCACACCAACCCTTAACATGGTTGGGTTTTTTGGTGTCTCTTTCCAACTAGCTCACTCCTAAGAGGTTTGAACACGAGTCGCCTTTCTAACAATACTTACTCCTTAATCGAATGAGCTAGCGAAATTTGACAAATTATTTTTTTTTAACAAAAACGGTTATGTTATTATAAAGGATTAAGCTGAGAAACGCTGAACAAGAAACAATATACGACCATCCACCAAATCTCTCCGTCCTTAGTCTAAAGACCTGGAAACTAAGGGGGAATATCCATGCTTACAATCGAATTTACAATAAGATCATAGCACCCTACAGCTATAGATTTATTAGCTGCAATATCCGCCAGCACATTAAGCTTCCTAAGAACATGAAAAAATTCTATCTTCCTGAACCTTTTGGCCATAGACCTGATTCTATTAACCATCCTTTCAGTCCGCTCATTTTTACCCCTTCTTCCCCCATTCAATGCTTGGATAATTAGCCTGGAATCTCCAATAACCATAACTTCATCCACTCCTTTCTTATTCACCTGCGTGAGGCCTTGCCAGAGCCCATAAGATTTAGCCATGTTATTAGAATCATAACCGATATTCCAGGAGTATTCAATTTCAACTTTCCCTACGGGATTGGTGACAACTCCTCCTCCTCCCGCTCTTCCCGGGTTTCCTTTTGAGGCTCCATCAAAGAACAATTTGAAAATCTTCCGTTCTCTTAACCAGTTCTCAAACTGAGATTTGTCCAGTTAGACGTCCCATTCCTCCAAATCCTTAGGAGCAAAAATTTGACAAATTATTATTAATATTAATAATAATAGTTAAAACATAATTATAATTTAAACATTTTATAATTTTTTATTACTTAAAATAACCCAAAAAAATATTTTTAATTTCAAATTGAAGAGTTATGACTATAATATGTTAATATTTCACATTCTAATTATTGTATTGTTATTCAAGTGTACTAAACTTAAACTTATGATTACATTATAAACAATCATTTCATTATTCCAAAATTATAATTTAAATAAAATTATTCACTTTAACTTATTATTACATTATAAACAATCATTTCATTATTCCAAACATATAATTTAAATAAAATTATTCACTTTAGTGATATTTAAAGAATTCAAATTTATAAAACATTTAATTTTTTAAAACACTTTATATATTTTTATAACAATTTAAAATGTTATGGCACTGACTTTTGGGCAAAGGCGTAGATTAAAGCCATTATTTTTTAACATTTCCAATAAAAATCTTTATTAAAAAATATGTGAAGGCACTTTATTAATTTTTATGATAATTTTAAGATTGTACTTCACTTTTATCCATATTCATGATATTTTTAAATTGGTAAGGCGGAGAAGGTATGTTTTTTTTTTTATAAATTATTTGTGACAATTCCATAACAAAACCAAAAAAATTGTTGCTTATAATTAAGACATGTGAAGGCACTTTTCTAAATTTTCATGCCATTTTTAAGGTGGTAAGCATCTTTTGGCAAAGGGTATGATATTATTTTTTTACCATTAAAAAAAAACCTTTGTTGCATTAGTTAAGACCCGTTAAGACTTTATGCATTAAAATAGTATGTATCCTAGAAAAGAAAAAATATTTTTAGATTTAAAAATATTTTTTATTATTTTTAAATATTTTATTTTATAAAATTTCATTTTTAAGAAAATTATCATAAATTTATGAATTAAAAAAACTATTTTTATTTTATTAAAACCCTTTAATTAATAAACACAGGTCAACTCAACTTAAAAGATGTCAACCTTCCATCAAAATCCAAAGAATCTTGAGAAAACCTACATAATTAAAATTGTATTTCTAATAAACGAGGTGGTGCCCTCTTTTCGATATGAAAAGACATTAAAAAAGTAGAATTTAAGGTGTTTCTAATAATTATCATAGTTTAAGGACTAACATGATATGGTGCTGGCCTATCATGGCCAAGATTGAGCACAAAATTATATAAATCATGTGGACCATGTTTGTCACTTGCTCATTGTCACTTAGAGTTCAAAAGTAATAATATCTTTCTTGGTTAAAGAAAAAATAAATCCAAATCATTGCAGTGGTCTTTTGAGGGCTCCTATAGGAAATCGAGTATGTCATGATCATGACATTCAAAACCTAGATAGGGCCCTTTATCTATTTTCATATCTAGAAACATGACATGTAGGCCCTGCAATTTCCAAGAACCACATAAAAACTAATAATGGTAAGTAGTTGGGATCTCACCTCATAACTAAATCTTGATTTATTCTTTCATAACTATAAAGTAATATATGTGGATGTGGAAAGGTGGACACCTCTCCTTTTTTTCTTTAAAGCACAATCACATTAAGACAAACCAAAAAGTGTATGAAATTCATCATCTCACAAATAATGGTAGAAAGAGAATGCCATTTGGAATAAACACCTTACCAAACAAACAATAAATATAATATCCTAGTTAGTGAGCCTTTCACATCAACTAAACTTTTTATAGAGTTAGTAAACATGACATCGTACCTACATTTTCTGAGGAAAAATAAAACCATCGAATATAGAATATGAGGTTTACATGTGGAACATGAAGCTATCCAATGAGTTGGAACTATCTTGTTTAAGACAAGGATGCACATGCCAAGGTACCTAAAAATGATCAAACTTATGAAATGTATGTGTGATTAGGTTGCAATATTGGAACGATGTAGTTGAGTTATAAGCTAATGCTTCTCCGTGGTTTTGTACTTTTTGATATACCATATTTTATGTATTCATATTTGAAATTATGTCTATAAGTAAGTTTCTAGGGAAGAGAGGCTCTCATTTTGATTATTGAGAGCTAGAGTCTCCTGATCAATGCATAACAAAGTGGGGGCAATTATGGGTATCAAAATTTTATTTTCTTTGAATTTTACTCACCTCTTATTTGTTGATGATGTTATTTTGTTTGGTTTGGGGACTGTTCAAGAATGACAGCATTATAAAGAATTTTTAGATCTCTTTTGCTCGCCGACGGGTATGAAAATCAGTGAAGATAAATCCTCTTTTTTGTACAATGATATTAATGAACCCACCAGAGCCAATATTGTTGCCTTACTACCATTTAAGATGGAGCCTCTGTCAGTCGGTTTCAAGTACCTGGGCTTCTATCTGAAACCATTGGGCTACCATGTCAGTGACTGGCGATGGCTTATAATTTTTTTTGAAAAAAGAATCAGTAACTTACAGACTTCTAACTCTTGGAGGCAGACTGATCCTGGTAAAATCAATACTTTTGGGGCTGGCTGTATATTGGCTCACTTTGGCTCGAATGCCCAGAACTATTATGAACTATCTCAGGCGTGCCGTCTTTAATTTTCTATGGGGAGATTCATATGGAAAATCCAGATCTCACTTGGTGGATTGGCATACAATTTCCAGGCCTTATGTTCTTGGAGGTTGGAATATAAAGAATCTCGACTGGTTCAGCATGGCCCTTAGATTGAAAAGTCTCTGGTTAGTACTGAATGGTGAGGGTATATGGTCTCTTATTATCAATCATAAATACCTAAAAAATTGGTCTGTAGTTAATTGGCTCCGCTCTCAGGCCTTTAATATACATTGTACTTCATATATTTGGAACGACTTCATTAGAGCACTATCTTGGCTTACCAGGTGTTTGGGATGGAAGGTGGGCAATGGTAAAAGCATAAGGATTGGTGTGGACCCCATTGTTGGTTTAAATTTAGACTATGTTCTTCCAGATGAGCTCAGAACCTACCTAGAAGATTATGGCATTACTACTCTTGCAGATTCACACAATTGGGAAGATGGTATTTTTACCCATCACTATTGGCTTATTGTTGATGACCTAGACTTGGATGGCTCTTGGAAGGAATTGTGGACTAAGTACATAAATGGGATTTCCCATGGCTGATCTGACTTGTTAACAACTTGGATACACTGGTTTGGATGTATAACAAAAGGACGGGGTAGGTCACTGCCTGACTGGTATATGAACTCATTGCCTCAAGCTCCATTACAGAACGCCCAGACAAGATCTTTGCAATTATCTGGGATTTCAACTTGCCACTGAAGGTGACCTATTTTTTATGGCTCTGTCTATCCAACCGTATTAATACTTGGGACAACTTACATAAGAAGGGCTGGGTTGGTCCCAACCGCTGCAGCCTCTGCTTAGCAGGTGTTGAATATGTCTATCACCTTTTCATTGAATGTCGGTTCACTAGGGAAGTAATTTATGGCCACAACACTGTTCTTCACCGTGTAATTCAATGGAATGACCCACTTTCAAACAAAATTTGGTAAACTGGATTGGGAAGGAAAAAGAATTGAAGTATATTCCTCTTCTTATGACTTGGCATTTATGGATCACAAGAAACAAGTTTATTTTTGAGGATTACAGACCAAATTTTAAATCATCGTCCAAAACATACTGGATCAGCTTAAATTATATGTTGTTATCGTACTGCCGAGATCCAATAGGAGACTTATTGGAGTGGCACCTGTTTATGACTTCCCTGTTGGTTTCTTCGATGGAGCCTCAACAAATAGGACTAGAGGCATTGGTGTACATCTTATCTTAAGCAAGGAACATTTATTTTGTATAAAAATGGGATGTGGTCGGAGTACCAACACCCGGTCTGAACTTCTTTCTCTCTAGGTACTATTGGTCTTTTCAAAATCTATTGGGATGCCTTATCTACGCATCAGAGGAGACTCTTCAGCTAACATTAATTGGTTCAATGGGAAGGCTGCCCTCACTACACTCGATCTGGAGGGCTGGTGTCTTAATATCAGTGCCCTCCGATCTTCCTTTATCCATCTTGAATCCTCCCATGTTTACAGAGAATTTAATGTCGATGGAGATGGCTTATCTAAGGAGGCACTTTTCTTGTGATCTGGGTGCTTACATTACACAGAATTCACTGAGGGTGAATTCATTGGGCATGGCTCTTTTCAGCTCTATTAATTTCTGTCATACACCTTTCTGCCCCTTTTGGGGTATGAGTATGGTATTACATCCTTTGATGTACGGGGTGGCTTAGTCCACTATCTTATCTGAGCAAGTATTTCCCAGAAGTGTCTCCTTAGATCAACTAGACTATTTTGACTATATCTTTTGTAGCTGGGTGATTGAGATGGGGATTGGAATATCTCTTTGATATTTGTTTTCATCTGCATGTGGAAGCTTCTTTTATCACTTTATTACTATATGTGTATGATGGATTTGAGCATGAGCTCTATTCTTGGCTGAGGCCTCTCTTCATGTATATGTGTGTATGATGGATAGGAGACTGGGCTCTTTATTCCTGGATGATGCCTTACTACTTGTATATGTCCACTTGGTGCGGTAAACAGGTTACCTTTGATTCTGATGAATAACAAGGAACCGCTATTTTTCTCCTGGAAAAAGTAAGTTTCTAACTCTTTTCAAAATCAAACTAACTCTTTTCAAAATCAAACTTTCTCATTTAAGAGGAGTTCACAATTATCATACAAGTTAACAAAATTTAGCATAAATACGTTTCAAAGTATATTATTATCATTCTATAAGTTTATTTCTAACTCTCTTCAAAATCAATCTTTTTCATTTAAAGAAAGTTGATTTTCAACAATTATTTTTTTCAAGGGAAATTTGACTGGGAAATCCACCAATACTTACCAATATTTTATGGATGGTAAGGGTGGTAAACCATCGGCCATCTTAGCAGAAAGCCTGACCCTGAAGGAATCAAGGCTTGAACTCATGACCTCCCTCCAAATCGAGAGAGTGTGTGCATGTCTTACCAATTGAGCTAACCCTTGGGGCTAATCTCCAACAATTATCATATTAGTTAGGAAAACTTAGTCTAAATATGTTTCAAAGAATACCATTTATTGATTTGGGATTATTATTATTTCAACCACTTTTGACAAAGCTTCAAGTATCTTTATCTAATTTCCCACACTTTGCATTGTAGAATTGTATTTGCTTCCAAATCTAAACTAATTTTAGCTACTAACTTTCTAAGAATCAACATGGTATATGACTCATAGGACTTTTAAGGGATAAATAGGACTTTAAGGGATAAACTATCCATGCACAAAGGTAGTCCAAGTTGAGTGTGTTCTCTCTAATATGCTTAATGATGGTGCAATGCCATATCTAAGTGGCTTGGTATTCTTGGACTTCTCCTTAAAATGTTATTTTAGAATATATACCAAAACGTTCTTCTTAACTAAAAACTGAATTAGCTATGTGGTGTCAATCATACTTAGCCTTGTGTTTTTGTTGATTCTTGTGTAAAATATTTCGAACTTTATCATGAATCTTCCATATATGGTTTATAAACCTTATGGCTTTCCCATGGAAAGGGGTCTTGTTTTTCCTCATTGCATTGGGGATATGACTTAGAATGGACAATGAATCATTTGACAAAATCCAAGGCACACTTCAAATGGTGAAGCACTTGTCATGTATTATATAATCATATATATGCTAACAATATGACATGTTTCCATCCCATGTCTCTGGATTATGTTTGGAATCTTACAACAATTAAACTATGGTGTGATTTACTACATCTTCTTCATCTTATTGTGCATCAAAGCTCACATTGGTTTCTATAAGTGCATGATAAATCCATTATCAGAGTTGGAGATGATTGAAGATGGAAACAAAAGTATGCAACATATATGCAACAATGCAACATGTTGAGTTGAAACCATCTTCCTACAAGGTATCATCAAATTTCTTTTTGTTGAATTGATCGGTGGCTACTATTAAATGGTCATTACTGCAACTTGTCATGGTAAACCTCCAAGAAAGTCCATTGAACTTGGCTCCCTTTGTTTGCTTAAGATTATGAGAAAGCCACATCTACCCAAATACCTTTTTTTAGCTTTGATACTAGAGGAAACAAATTCTTACAAACATTTCTACCATTTGCACTATCTTTAGCCCAAGAAACACCTCTACAAATTTGAAATCATTTTCTCCACTCTAAAATACCATAAACTCTTGGAATGGTATACTTCACATAATAGCTACTGTTGACGGTGGGATCTACCCTGGTGATGTAATGGAGATCAAAGGGCTCGTTAGAGTGAATAATAATATAGGTATTGTGGTTATTTAATGTAAAATGGACATGGACCACTATATTAGTTATTATGAAACAAGGCCTACTAAATAGTTAGCATTGCATAAATATAATGTGGCCTCATTAAAGAAGGTCGTTAGGTAGTTAGCATTTGGTTATGATTAGATTTTGCTAAGTAGTTATAAATAGGAATGGAGTCCTCGTTATGTGATAAGGTATGAGATTAATATTATATTGGAATCTAACTCATTGAGAAGTTTCCCCCTTGAAGAGTCAAGTGAATATGAATTGATCCTTGCATAAAAGGATCATTCTATAATGTTTACATGCCTTAAGGGTTTTGGGTTTAACAAAGTGAAGGGGAATTTCTATAATATTTTGCGATATATTGTTTGTAATTCAATCATAAGGGCCAAGGATCATAACAAGTGGTATTAGAGCATTTTTCTTGAGAAAAGGAGAAACAATTATATTATATTATATATTATTTTTATTTTTAATTTCTAGGTAATTATCCTGATGCAAACCCCTAGGCACTTCCCCTCATTTAAAGGATGGTACTCATGGCAAACCCAGATTCTTTAGGGAACAAGGCCAAGTCAACAATAGGGCTCAAATTCATTATAACAATATACTCATCATGAGCTCAATGTGTCACTTACGAGAATAGAACCTGGTCGGGGGAGGTTAAGACTCCATCCCATAACCTCTCGAGCTAGACCCAATTGAATTGCATACATACATACATGCATGCATACATACATACATACATATATACATGAATGCATACGCACATGCATGCATAGACACACATATAAGTCAATTGGGTTAGCTTAGGTAGTTGAGAGGATGAGTGTTATCCTCCCCATCAAGGTTCAAATCTTGCAAGTGACATGTTGAAATTTTAATGAGTATATTGTTGTAATGGTCTTGAGCCCCACGTCAACAAAGTTTTGAGCTTCTATGAAATCTGGTAGGTACCATCCTTGAAATGAGGAGAAGTTCCTGGTGGGTTTACATGAGATGTGTATTTCATGGAAACACACACACACACACACACACACACACACACACACACACACACATCCATATTTTCTTCACTCTATTCATTAGATCATAGTTAGATTTGTAACATTGAAAGCAAGGTAGTTGTGGCAATTTAGAATTTGGGTCATGACAAAGATTCTTAGAATAATATCATGGAAGTCACAACTATTTTAAGTTGTGACTCAGTCAAAACCCTCATGAGTAATTCTTGTTGTGCTCTTTTCTCTCCATTTATGCACTAGATTTCAACCAAACCAATGCCATTAGAAGCAAAGAGTCCAAGTCATTTCACAATTATGGCTCATATTAATGAGGGAAGTATGATGGAAGTTACAACTATTTTAAGTTGTGGCTTAAACCCTTGCAAAAATTTATTGTAGCATAATTATCTCTCTATTTATGAACTGGATTGTAGTGAGCAACAACAATGTCGTTATAAGTAGAGCGGTAATGCCATTTTCATACTAGGATTATAATAGAAAATCTAATCATATTGAGAAAGTTATGACCATTTTAAAATCACAACCTCAAAACCCTAGTCACATATAGGAACTCCATTGAATATAAGTTTCTTTGATTTTTATTTTAAATCCCTTTTCTCCTTGCTTGTAGTTGAATATTGGATTTAATATGGATCTATTTGTCCCCATCATTGAAGCATATCCAGGTTTAGATGCAACTTATTTGGAATAAGCATATCTCTTAAATTTTCTTTAATTTTCTATGGAGTATGAAAAACATCACAATAAGCACAATGCACATTAACATGATTCAACCCTTGAATTAGTCCATACACAACATCAAACTCTAGATAGTTGAGTACAAAAATTGTAGGAAGAATGTGAAGTAATTCAAAGGTTGAAACTCTGGGGACATATTGTCAAGGAGTATACAAGAGAGATATTTGATTGATGCGATTTAGAGGAGGCTTGCAAGGAATGATATATGGATCGTTTCCATTTACATGAAGAAACTGCTTCTAAATTATCTTTGATGAATCTAGTCTTCCATATAACGTGACCATCACCGAGGGAAATCATGAGAAACTTATGATTATGAGATCTCAGTTTGCACTGTTCCCTCTAAATCGATGATCAACATTTTACATCTATGTGGATGACCCATGGATGGTCCTAGTATCTTAGTGGAAATATATTTGGATCCATATGATAGTATATTCAACAAAACCCCTAATCATTCATCAGTTTCATGTGTCATCAGTGGGAAGATATTATTTTCTCCTATACATTGGGGGTTGAGCTTATGTACTTAATTCCTAGATGAATTCATTCTTAGTGTTGAAGGTAGCACCAATACCCAGGATTCAAGATTATGGACAAATTCATTCTTAGATGATTGCATTCTTAGCATGGAGGGAAACACTTGTACATGGGACCTTGGCTCATGGATGATCCCCTCATAGACACTCTTCTTGGACTACTTCAATCTCAACAATGAGGATAAAACTAGTCCATGGGACCCTAACGTATGGATGTGCATATTAGGTACAAGTGTTGAGGGAAATGATTTTGAAAGGGGGATGACGATGGATCCTCACTAGTGATGTAACGGGGGTCGAAGGGCCCATTAGATTTGATAATAGTATAGGTATGGTGGACATTTAATATAATGTGGGTTGGGTCCACTAAGTTATTATTAAATAAGTCCCACTAAATAATTAACATAGAATAAATGTAATGTGACCTCATTAAAGGAGGCCCACTAAGTAATTAACATTTGATTAGGGTTAAGGTTTGCTATGTAGTTATAAATATGGATAGAGTCCTCCTTATATGATCATGTATGTGAATATTATTGTATTGGAAGCAAGTTCACTGGGAGGTTTCTCCCTCAAAGAGCCAAATCAACATTAGTTGATCCTTCCATAAAAGGATCATACTATGGAATTTACCTACCCCAAGGGTTTTGAATTTAGTAAAGGGGAATTTATATCATATTTTATGACATATTGTTTGTGATTCAATCTTAAGGAATAATGAGCATAATTGTAATACCCCAAGTTTTGACTTGGAATGTATTTAACCAAATTTGTGTAAATGATGTAAATATGTTAGTGTTGATTCCTAGTGTGGAGCTCAAGGCCAAAGCTTGACTAGTGAATGGATAGGCATGTATGATGTATACATTTTCATTTAGACCGTATGGTTGACTTGTCATGCTAACTCAAAATATATGTAAATATTATGTTTCATAAAGATAAAATGGTTCAATATGGATGTGTAAAGAGAACTCTAGGGGATATGATTCCACTAGAGGGGAAGAGGAAAGGGGGCCCATGGGATATTAAATCCTTTGCTGGCAACTGTTAACCTTAGTGTTAACACCAAAAATTGTCCACATAGCTCTTTATGGTCCAAACCATAATTATACATCATAATCCCACCATTATTCCCTCTATTTTGACCTTCATAATTAAATTCCACCTTAATTGGTCCAAAAAATCATTATTCCTTCCCCCATAAATACAGGGAAGATGGGAATTTATTGCAACATAACCCCCATTCTACCAAAAAGGACCAAAAAACCTTAAAATGAGAATGGGTAAAAAACCATGGACAAATACCATACACTATGAAAAACCATGGACTAATACCATGGGTAAGAAAATCTTGGATCATCCTATAAATACATTGTGAAGGTACCCCCACAAACAATCCATAACTTTTGAACTTTACATTCTGACACTTTTGTCGCTTTCAGACAATCCCATACTTTTGCCACACCGTTCCACATTGTATGTTGAGTTTACTCCATACACTCCTTGATTCATTTTCCCTTTACAACGCTAGGTGGAGAAGATCGAAGAACCAGATCGTGGAGGCCGTCAAACCACATCCTCAAACGATTGTAGTCACCCATTTTATTAAAGGTGTGTTTCATTTTGTTTGATCAGTTAAAAGAAAATCATAAAATATAAAAAATATTTGTTGTTGCTTGTTTGTAAGTCAAGGTTGAGCACTTCCCTTGCACCATGAACTCTACCCTTAGATCCGGTTGATCTAAGGTAGGTGCTTTTGTACATAGCTGGAGAGAAATATCCACTACACTTAGAACTCATCCAATTTCTGCCATGTGCTTTGAATATGCCAATTACTTCATTTTGACTATTGAACCCAATCATTGATTGCATGTGTGAGGTTGGTGGCAAAATTCACCTCATGCAGTTACTAAAGCATGGGGTTGAATGCACTTTTATGCCAATTCTGTCACATGTCAAAAGTCAGTCTACAATTTTCAGGTGTCCTTTCTTCTATGGTCAAAATATATATCGATTGTATTTTCACCATTATCTCATATCCCTTGGAGTCATTTACCCAACATGCACACTTATGTGGTCAATTTTGGCCTATTTACCCACTATCCTAAGTTTAATTGACTTACTTGGCATTAGATGAGCACACTATGACACCAGCATGAGCACACCCATGCCCTCCTTCAGTTAAGGATGCCAACTAAGCCTTCTCCTTCATTCGGGGAGGCTAACTAGGCTTCCTCCTTCAAACAGCGAGCAATTTTGGGATGATCTGAGTGTCATAAATGCACCTAATTGCTAACTGATTGTTGTTTCACCTAACAATAAATTAAGCTGAGTTGTGAAGGCACCTCCATTCATTATTTGATTATTTTTGGACATTATTTATGAACTAGAGACAACTAGGGCACCTTCAACCACTTCTGATGACAAGTGGCACTTCAGTTAACTCCATCGGAGCTACTTGGAGTTATGGATGCGCTACCTCCTTGAGTTGGACATGCAGTTACATGTGATGAGTCACTTTCAGTTAGACTCAGTCATCTATTGAACTCTGATTCAATTAGGACTTAGTGTGAGAGTCAATTATGGATTAGATCAGTGGTTAACTAAGTGTGCCGATTGTGGCTGACATTCAGTTAAGATACAACCATCCATGCAATTCGAATGACCTCCTTGAGTATTTGAATTGTCTTGGCATTCATGCATTCTGCATGACATTGTGTTGTACTATCATTCTATTATTTGATTATACAGGGTCTGCAAACTCTTATTGCAGTACCGTTACACCATTTGATGTCTAATTTGTATTGAATCACTTGTAAGACTATGTTTAGTCCCTAGATTACTGTGACAGAATTAATATGGTATCAGAGCTCATGGCAGGACAAAGCTCATTCTTCATGAGAACATGATTTTTGTCGGATTTGGCATGCAAATTGAGCAAAAGCTCAAATTCCAACACTGCACCAGAATCCAAAGGTTTACCACTTAATTCCTATCGATTATGCTGGGTGTGATGAAAACCTGAAATGTGCAAGCTGTCCGACCTTACAGTGACTTTTTTGTGTTGATTGCAGGTTTTTACAGGTTCACTGTATTCGCTACAACAATTTGATATGGATTCTTCCATAGATCTTTTGATTCCTTTCAATTATCACCAATGGAAAGGAGACATGGAGATCCAGCTACGTGCCAGAGGACTCTACCGGGTCACTATGGATACTGAAGAAGAGCCTAATCATGTTGTGGACAAGGATAGATTTTGGAACAAGATGGATGAAGCTTACGGTTTCTTATGTTTCTCTATCTCCAAGGATCTTCTATTCTACCTCTCGGGATTGAAGACTCGAAAAGAGATTTGGGACCACCTTGCCTCCCTGTATGGAAAACATGATGATTTGAGGGTTTATCAGCTTGAAAATGAGTTGATGTCCCTTCAACCTGGGAATATCGAGACCCTAAATGACTTTTTCACAAAATTCAAGCATTAGTCCTTCCGTTGAAGTAGTGTGAGGTGTTGTTTATACTTTCTGTGCTGGGAAGCTCACAACCCCAGGATGGAAAATGCCTACACTCAATGCCTTCATTGAGTCCCTAACATAAGAGCATGATAATCTTGTCCAGATGGGGATCATTAGATCCTCCCGTGATCAAGCCCTTCTTGCCTCGGGGCCCAAGGATTTGAAGGGTAAAGGAAAGTAGCAAAAGAATACAAAAACTAAATTCGAAGCTCCATAGACTAAAGTTCAAAATCAGTAGCATGAAGAGCCTTCTGGCTCAAAGAAACACAAGAACAAAGGAAACCATGGAAAAGAAAAAGTCAAGTGTTCATACTGCAGGAAGGGATTCCACCCTAAACATGCTTGCATGAAAAAGAAGCTTGATGAATCTACTTCTCTCCTTGAGAGAAATAACATAAATCTTTCGGAAATCTTTCGGAGGAAATAAAATCAAGATCGGGAATACCAACATGAAAGAGGTCCTGCCCTCATGGCAAGCACTTAGAAGTCCAAGGCTCTAGTCATAGATTCTGGAGCTTCGAATCACATGATGGCCAACAAAGACTCTTTCTCTTCTCTTGACACCAACAAGAGCATTCCCATCCACATGGGAGATGACTCTACCATCATCTCAAAAGGACAAGATACAGTAAATCTTGAGCACGGTTATTTTTCCAATGTTCTGTATGTACCATCTCTTGCATCAAACCTCCTGAATGTCTATCAAATAACC
Source organism: Pseudotsuga menziesii (assembly GCA_001517045.1). Classification (NCBI taxonomy): domain Eukaryota; kingdom Viridiplantae; phylum Streptophyta; class Pinopsida; order Pinales; family Pinaceae; genus Pseudotsuga; species Pseudotsuga menziesii. The sequence continues at coordinate 190,368 of LPNX011118773.1, read as the reverse complement.
CATATTGGAGTGCCCAAGAGAGTATCCTTCAGCCTATATGATGTAGAAATTAATGAACTTGCATCTGGGAAACTTGTGGTCAAAGGCTCTGCAAATCATCATGCAAAAGCCTATGAGTTTTCCCATTTTGTGGAGGATGCAAAGCCCACAACTCTTCTGAATCATGGAAATGAGGTCAGCAGACTATGGCATGAGAGATTCAGCCATATAAACTTCAAATAATTGAAGCAATTACAGAAAAATTCCATGGTTTAAGGCCTCCCGGTCATCAAAGATACCACCGGAATTTGCAAAGGCTATATTTTGGGCAAGCATCCTGAGCATAAGTTTGATCGGGGGAGGGCAGAGCATCAGAAATCTTGGGCTGATTCAATATGATATCAGTGGACCAATTCTCATCACATCCTTGAATGGATCTCAGTATGTTCTCACTTTTATAGATTATTTTTATAGATATACATGGGCCTTCTTCATAAAGAAAAAGTCAGAAGTCTTAGAAAAATTCATTGAACTAAAAGCACTGATTGAGAATGCATCTCGGAAAAAGATCAAAAATTTGAGATCTAATAATGGTGGGGAATATATCAGTAATTATTTGCTGCATATATGTTCTGAAAGTGGTATTCAGATCCAAAATTCAGTCCCCTACACTCCCCAGCAGAACGGTGTAGCGGAGAGAAAGAATCGGTCTCTCAAGGAGATGACCACTTGCATGCTAGAAGCCAAGAAGTTGGCTGCAAATTTATGGGCTGAGGCCATGAATTCTACTGTATACATTCAGAAAATAGTGCCTCACTCATCCATGAAAGGGAAGACCCATTTTGAATCCTACTTCGGACACAAGCCGGATGTGTCGAATCTCAGGGTGTTTGGGTCCACTGCATGGGCCCGAATTCCACATGATAAGAGGAAAGCTTTGCAACACAAAGTATTGAATGTTTGTTTATTGGATATCCTGAAGAATCTAAAGGTTTCAAGCTGCTGGATATCAGAACAAAACAAATCATCATTGAAAGAAGTGTCCGGTTCGATGAGCCTCTTCAAGAGGTAGAACTAGTGAAGGAGAAAACTGTTGAATTTCCTTCCTATTCTACTGAATATTTGGATGATGAAATTGGGGGAAATGAATCTGATTTAGAACCTATGATATCTGACATCAGTGACCAGCAAGCATCAAGTTCAAGTTCATAACTTGAAGTGCAAACACATCTCCCAAATTGGGCCAAACAGACACTTTCTTCCGCCGGTGACAACATTGGAAATCCTGATGATCCAAGAAGAACCCGGTCCGATTTCCAAAGAGCAGGTATTGAGCTCTCTTGTCATGACTCTTTGCTGTTCAAAAATTGTTGTTGAATGATAAGTTTAGATCCTAATTCTTAATACCATGCTCAAAAATATCCGAGATGGCAAGCTGCCATGGACGAAGAGATGAATTCTCTTCGAAAGAATGCTACTTGGGAGCTAGTTTCTCTTCCTCCTAGGGGAGGAAATTAGTTCAATGCAAGTGGGTGTTTTGGAAAAATGTTGCTGCTAATGGAAGCACCTGCAAATATAAGGCAAGTCTGGTATCAAAAGGGTTCTCCCAGGTCCAAGAAGTGGACTACCATGAGACCTTTGCACTGGTTGCAAAAATGGACTCCATCCACCTAGTTTTGGCAATTGCGGCATCCAAGCACTGGGAAGTGCATCATATGGATGTTAAGAGTGCCTTTCGGCATGGAGAAATTCATGAGGAGATATACATGAATCAGCCTGAGGGCTACAGTTCATATCCATATTTGGTTTGCAAACTAAAGAAGTCACTATATGGGCTAAAACAGGCCCCAAGATCATGGTATTCCAAGATGGATGCCTTCTTTCGCAAAACTTTCAAAGGTGTAAATATGATCCGAATGTTTATCTACAATAGTATTATGGTAATTTAATTATCATTGTTTTATATGTTGATGATATCTTGATTACTGGTATCACACTTGCTTCCATTTCATTCATAAAAACTGCCCTCCATGATGCATTTGAGATGAGCGATTTGGGGCTCTTGAAGCAATTTCTGGGGCTTGAAATTACACAAAATTATGATGGGATAATGGTCACTCAGTATAAATACATATCAGAACTGTTATTTAATTTTAACATGGCTAAATGTAAGGCTGGTCCATTCCCTTTCCTTTCAGGGATTAACGTTAAAGAAGGAAAAAGCACTCCACCCATGGATTGCACAATCTACCGCCAACTAATTGGTAGCTTGCTTTACTTGACACATTCTAGGCCTGATACCTATTATGATATGAATGTTGTATTAAGATACATGTAGAAGCCTCATGATCTTCATTGGAAGGTAGCCAAGAGGATCCTCCAGTATATTCAGGGCACCAAGACCTACAACATTCACTATGTTGCAGACTCTGAGCTAGAGTTGGTTGGTTACACAGATTCAGATTGGGCAGGAGATTCTATTGATAAGAAGTCTACTTATGGATATGTATTCATGTTTGGTGGTGGCCCCATTTTCTGGTCTAGCAAAAAACAGGCTGCCATTGCATTGTCTTCAGCAGAGGCCAAGTACAGAGGAGTGGTGAATGCTTGCATCCAAGCTGTTTGGTTGCAAGGCATTCTTTCAGAGTTTGATTTTGGTAGTGCTTTGTCTACTGTCATCTTTTGTGACAATCAAAGTTCTATTAAGATATCCATAGATCCAGTTACCAGGCATAGGACCAAACATGTAGAGATACACATGCACTACATTAGAGAGTTGGTGCATGATGGGACCATTGTTTTGCAGTACTGCCCTAATGAGCAGGTTGCAGACATCTTCACCAAGAGATTTTTAGAGAAGAAGTTCACTTACCTCCGTTCACTATTGGGGGTGAGTTCATCCAGGTGATTAGATTACTTCTCCAGTGTTCATCTTGAGGGGGGGTTTTTCCCACTGGGTTTTCCCTCTTTCCTCACTTAGATTTATTTTTGAGCATTGTTTGAGTTACATTATTGTACAGGGTGACCTATGGAATTTGTTGCCGGGGCCCTAGAATTTCATGCATTTTATTTTTACTCCTCCTAAGTATAGCTTAAGGGGGGGTGTTGGAGTCATTTACCCAACATGAACACTTATTTGGTCAATTTTGGCCTATTTACCCACTATCCTAAGTTTAATTGACTTACTTGGCATCAAATGAGCACACTATGACATCAGCATGAGCACACCCATGCCCTCCTTCAGTCAAGGAGGCCAACTAAGCCTTCTCCTTTATTCGGGGAGGCTAACTGGGCTTCCTCCTTCAAACAGGGAGCAATTCTGGGATGATCTGAGTGTCATAAATGCACCTAATTGCTAACTGATTGTTGTTTCACCTAAAACTTAGTTAAGCTGAGTTGTGAATGCACCTCCATTCATTATTTGATTATTTTTTGCCATTATTTATGAACTGGAGACAACTAGGGCGCCTCCAACCACTTCTGATGACAAGTGGCACTTCAGTTAACTCCATCGAAGCTACTTGGAGTTATGAATGCGCTACCTCCTTGAGTTGGACATGCAGTTACATGTGATGAGTCACTTTCAGTTAGACTCAGTCATTTATTACACTCCGATTCAGTTAGGACTTAGTGTGAGAGTCAGTTATGGATTAGATCAGTGGTTAACTAAGTGTGCCAATTGTGGCTGACATTTAGTTAAGCTACACCCATCCATGCAATTGGAATGACCTCCTTGAGTATTCAAATTGTCTTGGAATTCATGCATTCTGCATGACATTGTATTGTACTATCATTCTATTATTTGATTATACAGGGTCTGCAAACTCTTATTGCAGTACCGTTACACCATTTGATGTCTAATTTGTCTTGAATCACTTGTAAGACTGTGTTTAGTCCCTAGATTACTGTGATAGAATTAATAATTCTCTCATTCTCTCATGCATATCTAAATTACACAAATCTCCCCATTGATGTTCATGACCACGATGAGACTATGTATAACCCAACAATTTGAATTTAGATCCAGGACTACAGATTTGAACGGAAAAAAAATATGTTTGTATGTGAGCGTAGAGGTTGGGAAATCGAGGAACCCTTCCCCAATGAGTTTTGTACTCACATATGCTTGAGGATCCACTAATTGCAGCTACACATGGTTCTCTAACAACAAATGCTAGATTGGAATCCTTCTATGCCCACACTGGAAGCACCTGACAAGTCATGGCATCGCCTAAGATAATAGTGGATCGATGAAGGAGTTTCCTGTGCACAGTAGGGTGTTGTGTGGGGCAGGTATTGTTGGAGCCAAGGATATGATGGCTGAGTGAGATCCTTGTAGACCTCTATATGAGAATTTGGATAAGAATAGAGTGCATAACAGGTTGTGGGTTGAGAGAGAGAATCATGTAGGTGTTTCCTTCGCTTCGGTGGACTTGGGGGTGGCCTCTCAACAAAAAGAGTATATGCTAGACAACGTGCCTATGGTTGGGTGTAAAATTGCTCTTACACAACCAATTGCTTGGATCTTCTTCGTTTTAAAGATAAGTATTCTTTTGTATTTTATTATGCCTTGTTTTTAATTGATGTATGTGACGATTATGTTGGTATATGCATGCTAGATGTGTGTGGATAGCATTTATTTATGTTATGTATTTTTATTTATGCATCTATACACATATTTTAAATGTTATGAATTCATAATATGGTTATGTGGTGAAATTTAGAATCCCCGAATTAGTTCATGTCCTCCTCTATTGGTCGGATTGATAGATGGGGATGTTACAAAGTGGTATAAGAAATTCTAGTTGCAATACCAAAGCTGAATGGGCAATAAATCAAGATTTACAGGTATAAATTATAAATGCTTTTGTAGAAATCAGTTTCTATTAAGTGATGGATAAGGGGCCAAAAGTAATTTCAAATTTATTTCGAAATAATCCCTCTGATGTCCAAGTTAATTTTTTTGGGTGTAATTACGGATTTTTGAAAATTTGGGAATTTAGAGTGGGCCCCACTCATGCCATGTGGAAGAGTGATATGTAAGAGCCACATGGGAAGGAGGTCTGACATGGACGAGTAACGTGGGAAGAAGGTTGGATGTGGACCAACTGCATTAGATCCACGTGCATGGGTTATTGCATATGATGGAGCACAAAAGCAAAGGAGATATAACCATCAGCCAGTGGTGGAGATCAATGAATCACAATGCTTGAGGCTCATGAAGATGCATAAAGTTCAAATTAATTAGCACAACCTTGAAAGGAAATGCTCTATAAAAAATATAACATAATATAATATAAATAATAATAATAATAATAATAAAAGGTTTTATTAAAAAGAGGTTTCTTATCGAAAATACATGAACATTAGTAAAGGGAGGTATATATCTCGAACCTTCAAGTTGTAATATCATATCTTATCTTAGATTCATATATTTTACTCATGTCTTATTCAATGTTCCAAATATTTTGGTAATCTTTTTATGAGTGAAATTTTTGTTCAGCTCATGGTATCAGAGTGAGTCTAAACCGTCCCTTGGCCATTATTTACATTTTGTGTAATTTGGCTTTTAGGCATTATCCCAGGGCTTCCCTGAAATTGTGGTCTTTGACAAAAACATTAGATAAAGAAGAAGAAGAAAGAAAGAAAAGTAAAAACAATTAAAAAAAACAACAGCACGTGGTTTTAAAATAAAACCATAAAATAAAACCACACGTGGTTTTAAAATAAATAAAATAAAACCACACATGGTTTTTATAAAGGAAGAAGAAATAAATAAATTATTTGCCGAAAAAACACAAAGTTAAAAAAAAAAGAAGAAGGAAGGAAAATGAAAAGAAAAAGTATAAAAGAAAAGGTGGTTTTAAAGACAACAATATATGGTTTTTTCAATAAACCAACCCATGGTTCCTATAAAGAGATCATTGAAGTTTAATTAATACTTTTTCTTTTGAGGAGGCTTACCTAAGTTTGAATTCAAATTTATTTTTGTTGAAGGGATATTTTCGAGGAGAAAAATATTAAATATTTTAGAACTCACACCTTAACTGGGTTGAGTATGTTTCTTAATTCTATTTATTATAAGATAAAAGCTACAAGTGCATAAGAAGTATTGAGGTATCAAGAACCAAGATAATAATTGTGTAAATGGACTCCAATAACAAAGAGAATGGAAGGTTCCCTAAAACTTCAAGAGTTTATGCTTATGTGCTAATCAGAGTCAAAGGAACTCTTTGATGGAAAGATATCAATATCTCCATCGATCCCACTAGACGTAATATTTATATTAGTATTGAATTCGCCAACCAACTAGTGATTGTTGAGTAAAATAGAATTGAAAAAGTAGATTTGTGGAATATAAAACAATATAGCATAAGCAATTTACAACTAAACATTGGAGATTATATTGTCATCTCGCAATTCATTGTTAATTCTTTGTGGTACCATGACAATGACATAATTTTGGGTGCACCGTGGATGGAAACACTAGGGACATTCATTTTAAACACGAAGAAGAAGTTTTTAGCATTTTCATACAAAAAGAAAAAGATAACATTACAAGACTCCACATTGAAGTGTGATGCAGTAACATCTAAAGGCTTCAAAGATATCTCGAAGGTGATTTCAAAAGAAGATCATAAATAAATACAGAAGATACATAAAGAGTTTGACAAAGTTATCACAGATAAAGAAGAAGAGATCTCTTGTCTAAGAGATCATAATAAGAAATCGCCTCCTCAAATCAAGAAGATGAAGGATAAAACACAGTGTAACCAAAAGTTAGAAGATGAGATTAAAGATCTCCAACAAAAATTATCAGGAAATGATGAAGAAAATTCCTCCTTAAATAAGGTTAATCAAGAACTGCTAGAGCAAATAAAACGTTAAGAGAAAAAGAACATCAAAATCAAGATGTTCAAATTGAAGTCAACAAGTCAGCTTATAAGGAAGAACTTATATGATTAAAGAGACATAATCAAGACATGCTCATACAAATTAGAAAACTAAAGCATGACAAGAAATCTTTACTAGAAGAATTAGATTGGAAAAAATCAATTTTCGGCAAAGAAATGATGAATAACTCAATAGAAAAGTCATCAGATGCTCAAATTCAAACACTAGAAAGAGGAAAAAGTATACAAACAATTGAATTATTATCAAACCGTAATATGCAAGCACATAAAATTGAAGTTTCTACAAATATTCCATAAACGACTCAAATATGGTATCATCATGTGAAGAGTAATTATGACCGATGACAAAATCAAGAGGAAAATAAATAGTATTCTTCTTACAGACAATCCAACTACTACATTGAAAAAGTACAAATACAAAATCGATAACTTGTATGGAAGTAGAAAATGAGAAGTTATGTCCAAACAATTGATCAACAAATAGTTCCATTGAAGGTAGACCTTAGATGGACCACTTCACAAATGACACAACATTTTCACTCAATTCTTAAAAGAATGCATCGTCTCATTTCGTAAAGCATCCCAAGTATTAACACAAAATATCACGAGAAAGCATTACGAACAAAGAACAAGGAATAAAGGTCTTCCATAATCATGCTTTGAGGACAAATCATCTCTAAGAGGGATGCAATGTTATATAAAAAAAATACAATAATAATAATAATAATAACAACAACAACAACAAAGAGGTTTTTATTAAAAAGAGACGTCTTAACGAAAAGACATGACCATTAGTGAAGGGAGGTATATATATCAAACCTTCAAGTTGTAATATCACATCTTATCTCATATTCATATATTTTACTCATGACTTATTTGATATTCCAAATATTTTGGTAATTCTTGTGTGAGTGAAATTTTTGTTTGGCTCAGAAAAACCACCCTATCGACGTGTTAGCTACTCGTGCGTTTAGGCTTGTAAAAGTAGTTTCGGGAAACCGCTTTCATGAGGAGCCTGAAACTAATTTTGGTTTGACATGCAATGATGTGACATGGGGAGACATGATGTGTAGAGATGTCATAAATGACGAGAACCCCTATAATCATGTCAGCCTTGGAATATTATGCAGATTTGGTTAACGATTGATAGTGCTTTAGGCCTGCAAACTTGCACAACGAATAGATTGGCATGATCTTGAAAAGAAAAATGCCTTGTTATCCCTAAGGTTTGTACTATACTGTTATAGGTCAAAGCTAGGGAACTTGGAAAAGTAAATAAAATACATAAGGTTTGTTTGAGGTGGTTGGTTAAAAATTAAACTAAAGAAGGCCTGTATGTAAATGAGATAACATAAAGTACATGAAGAACTATAAACCAAGGCTAAAGTATGAACTGGAAGTGTTAAGAATTATAACCATAAGATTAAAAATTAATACATCAAAGGAATAACAATGTTACATTTCTTTCATGCATTCTTAAATGATTCCATACTAACAACGTTATATAAAGGAAAACTGGAATGAGACAAATAATAAAATACATGCAATGAATTCAAACAACATTATACCATTAGCTCTGCAATTCAAATCATGCAACACATAACATTATGCAATTCATCCAATAATCAGTCATAATAGAAAAGTAGGCACGAAGTTCATATTCATTCAAAATCACAAGTCTATGAGTATTGTACTATATCTTACAGAACAATAAGACCATCCTTTTGCCACCAAAATCGAACCCTTTCCTTTTCACCAGTTTAACAATATATAGAATTTGATAACAAAGGTCTTGACCCTCTTAGGATTCGATGACTATTCATTTTAGTAAAAATACACTGCAGAATCATAGGATGATCTGATTTGACCAAAAGTATCTCTAGATCCTAATCTAATGGTATCATCTCATCAAAATATAGACTGGGTCTTGGATTTTAATCTTATACATGATATACTAAAAACAATATTAACATTAATCTGTTCAAAATTTATACAAACTTAACAAATGTAAGGTTCATAACTTCAAAAGTTGAAAACTCCTCATAAACTGCTTCATGTCAGAAAAAGATAATGAATATCCACTTGTAACTACTTCCTGTAGGTTTAGTCTTCATCTCTCTTGAATTTCCAATGGTCGATTCTAGCCTTGCATCATGTCCTAAAGAACATGTGTTCCAAGATCAGTTAGGATCTTAAGCTTCTCATTGCTTTCTACAATTTCCCCCCTTTGTTGTTTACATTCCTCTTTCCAATATTTTTTCTGACTGAGTAGCTTTGTATTGACGTTCTTTAGCTTTTAATTGAATCGACACACCTTAGTGACGTTGACCATTAGATTAGCCCTCTTATTTCCAACCTTGTTTACCTTGTCCGGTAATAACTGATTTTCCTGTCTCAAACACTTGATCGAATCTTTGCATTTCTTTAATCTTTTCTTCAATTTTTTATTTTTCAATTTCAAACTTATCACTTTTGTTTTATCTCCAGGTTATGGGGAATCAAAATATTCCAAAGCCGTAGTTGGTTCAACTATATACTCTTCTTTAACTTTAACCTCTGACATAACATGTGAACTTGGATTCTTATATGTAACAGGTTCTATGACGGTCTTCTCTTCCACTTCCTCAAAAATATTTGGATTTACATGTTGCTCTAGTTCAGGAGAGCATGGTGTTATCTCTAGGATTTTTCACTTGTTTATTTTTAAATTTTTGATTATGCTTTGTTTTTTT
>LPNX011118773.1:22836-180594 GCA_001517045.1 Pseudotsuga menziesii | reverse complement strand
CCTCATTAGCAGCTGTTGAAAGAGATTACGACTCAAACAGCAATTGCCTCTGGCACACTAATCAAATGGAGCAAGGGATTTTCTGTCGCAGAAACGGTTGGCGGTGGGAATATACATTGTGAATTGTTCCACTATTGCAGAGAAGGTGGAGATTTATTTTGACAACTTATGGACTCTTACATCTCTTAATTCATCTCTCTATACCAAAATGGTGTGGGACAGAGAATGGCAAGTTCGTAGAAAGGTGCCCTGTTGGTCACATTTTATTGATTACAAGCAGCGCTGCAAGTCACCTCTCCCTATCCGTGTTGAAACTCCAAGAGTATTAGGCTATCCCACTTTGGAAAGACCCTACATGTTTTATGCACATTTGGATACTCCTGGTTGGAGGAAGAACAATACTAGAGATTACTTCAGTTATCTTTCCTTGCCCCTCCTGAGCTTTCATTCTTTAGTTATGAAACAGATGAACAAGGATGGGTAGATACAATAAAATCTGCTCAATTCGAAGGTACATTGAGAATAAGTACTATGGACTGGTTGGGCCAATCTCAATACTCAAAGAAAACTGTCTATTGGTCTGCCCTTTCATCAGCAATATCAGAGGTGGTTTGTTCAAAGCATGTGACTGTCAAAATTCTAGTGGCATATTGGGTACACTCCATCGAAAATACACAGCAATACCTCCAATCTCTTCTGTACACAAATGTTCTGTGTAACTCATCTAGGTACAACAGATGTTCTGGGAGAGTTGCGATTAAGTATTATGAAGTTCCAGGTTTTAACAAAACTGGTCCAGCACTTAAGAATGGAAATTCTACGGGGAATCTTTACCCTGGGTATTCCAGAGTAAACCATGGAAAATATGCAGTCAGTGATGTACGAGCACACATTGGAACAAGCAATCTTGTATGGGATTACTTTTATTCCTCTGCAGGAGTCAGTTTTGGGTCCTATGATTCATCCATTGTGTCATTGGTCAAAGGGAGAGGTATTAAGTTTGGAGATGTTAATATCTCGGCTACGCAAATAAATGAAGATGGAACAGATAGTAGCAAGCTTCCAACTAAGCGTGAGACTGTCCAGACAGAGAACACAAATGCTAACAACAGATAAAGTAAACACCAAGAACAAAGTCCGTGGTTCATTAAGATCGTGCATTACACGTTGGATGTGGAGTTTCAAGCATGTACCAAGGATCGATTATGAATATAAATCATATGACAGGTCATGAGGAAACATTCAAGTGAAAGTTCTCGTCAAAGATGCATTCAAGAGCATCAAAATATTATAGTTAGCAAATTAAGTGACAGAGCGTTGAGTGGCAACTAATCAGTCCCGGGATTTCAGAAATGAGATCAAATCTATATCAAATAATTATAAATTCAGGAAGTTAAAGAAGGCTGAACATCTGTCAGATTTTTTGTCATGAAAATCAAGTATTTCCATATTCGATGGCTGTTCGAGATTAAAGGAAGAAGATTAGCAATAAATTGAACCATCTATCAAACTTTATCTTCGAGTGTTAATTTTCTCCGGATTTCCAGCCATAAATTTAACAGTGGTCAAAAGGGCAGTTCTATCATTCGAAGGCTCGAAGACAAGCGAATACACAAGTGGCAAAATATTCAACAGATTTGATCAATCCAGATTTGAGGGCACTTGACAGATATTGAGGAAGCAGTTCCAGATTTTTTGTGATTGATTTCAGATTTATGATTATCTTTTCCAATATTATTGTACTCTGCTATTTAAGGAGGATCATTTTTTAATGTAAAGGGGGAGAGGTCCCAGCGAGAGGCTGGAGAGCAAAGGAGAGTTCTTCCTTTTCAGCAGAGGTCTCGAGAAGGGGACTGGGTTGGTTGCTTGGTAGTTTTGGGACTATGCTAGATGTGTACTGAGCCAGAAGATTTCACTTAGCATAAGCTCTTTACAGCTTCACAGGTTTTATTTATGAAAGTAATATAATGATGTTTTGCCATTGTATATTATGAATTGTTGTCTTTGATGATTCTTTTACTTCTGTGGTCATTAACAATCCATGTTGTGATTCTTATTGAAGATAGCAATTATCTTTTGACTGATAAACAATAGTAGTTACACTTTATTTTGCAGGATCATAGAATCCTTTGCATGAATCATTGTTTTGCATGTTATGCTATTTGAAAACTCATATCTTCCATTCCAGCCATTACTGTCTCACCAACCTGTTGAACACTTTAATCTTTTCTGTGAATAATTGTATTTAATAATCTGTGACATATACCAGCTGTATATTCATATGTCATATTGTGATTCCATTTCTGAAAGCTGTACAAACCTATGATACTAGCCTAGGGCTTTATAGTGCTGTGAATATGTACTAGCCTTAAGTTTTATACTAGTCTGTATTTTGATTTGATTTCATCTTGATTTGATTTCATTTTGATTTAGTCTTTCTCAGACTTAAGATTTCCTTAAGCTTGGATCCCCTGTAGTCTAGGTCCAACTTTAGGGATAACACATGGAATAGTGTTTATGGTATTTTCTAGCTCAGCTAGAACTTGTGCTACTCGTTTTTCCTTCTCCGGGGATGATCTTAATTCATTTTCAAAACTTTATTCTTGATATGCTTTTTCTTTCTCTTTATTAGTAACAAAACCATTCTTTACCTAAACTGAACATGGTATCTCGGTCTTAATCTTCTATTTTCTATATTTATTTACACTTTTATTCGCAATGGATTCTAGGTCAATGAATCGATTACTCTTCAAGGAAGGATCGAATTGAGCCTTATAATTTAACCTGAACTTACTGGCATCTCTAGTGTGTGGTTTCCGCAATGGATATGGTTCAGGCTGAGCCTGCTTCCTTCTACTATTTTTAATTGAGAATGAGATTCCAACTAAATAAAATTTATTCTATTGTACATGCATGCTAACATTTTCATTGACGAGCTGCTTTAGAGATCCCCTCATGCATTGTGTCATAATTTTATTCTCTTCTCCGACATTCACTACTCCCACCTTTGAATTAGGAATTTTAAACGATTTTTGTGATGTGAACTGTAATGAATTATTAACAAAATCCCCAGGCCCTAAATTGAATTTCCTTTTCACTTTTTCCCAATTTCTACCACTTCTTTTAATACTAGGATCAGAAGGAGAAATTTCAGTGTCATCAACTTCATAAATCTCTGTTGAATTAGGTTTAATAGAGGGAGGATTTTGAATCTTAGGGAGGGTATATGGAGTAATAAATTCAAAATTTACAAGAAACTCTTCCTAGATATGTTTAAATTTGATGGAAGGTAAGAAATAACATACCTAAAATCCTCTTAATCAGCTTAAAATGTTGATTAAAACCTTCTTTCGCAAGCTGGATTCCGCAACTTTGCTTCCGCAACCAGCTTTCTGCAAGCTTGGTTTTGTAACCTCAATTTTCACAATTGCCTTTTTGCAAGGTCCTTTACGCAATTGCGGATTGCAGATTGCGGGAATGTAATTCTCGATCTTCAAAAACTTGACTTCTGCAATATTGCGACCACAATGGTCCTTTCCACAATCGGATTGCGGATTGTGGATTGCAGATACACCTTCCCACATTTCCCAAAAATGGGCTTCCACAATTTTCCTCTTGCAACTCCTGTGAACCGTTGATCTTTTGTGAAACACTTCCTTGCCGTTGATCTCTGATCAAGTGAAGAAATTCATTCCTATACACTTTTGTTTTGCGGAATTCATCTACGATTGTAGATCTCTTAAAATTACATATTTTTACTGAGATAATTTTAGACAAATTGATTAGGGGAAATAATCAATTTGTTCCTATTGCACTCACATGAATACATATCCGTCTTTATGAATTATGTAAACTTTTATATCAATAATAAAGACTCATATGCACAAAGAATTAAACATACTTCTGGTTATTGAAAATAAGACATCAGATAATCACACATGTGTAGAGTATTGAAACTATGTTCTTCGTTCAATTAACCATTCATGCGTACATTCATTCACACACTCACTCACTTATGCATCTATGCATCCATGCATTCATATCTCTGATTATTACATTCGACACTTAATATATAAATCTATGAAACCCATCAGATCCGAATAGACAGGATGTGGAATTCCTAAGAAAGTAAATCTACAACTAACCTATCCTCAAGAAACCTCTTGCAAGATTCGAGGACATTAGTGGAAAATTGCCATTATTACAATAAAAAATCCTATATATTAACAACTAACCCTATCTTCTAGAAATGATTAATGGAAGCATAAAATAACATTTCTTGCTTAATCAGTAAACAAAGGACTTTGACTTGATGCTCCTGCATCATACTCCAAGGGAATAAAACAATTCTTCATTAGTTCTTTAGGGTGTACATTGCACTCAACAATCTCCATTTCAGTCAACCATGCTGCATATTTAGATGGCTGATCTTTTGACTTGACTAGATACTGAAAATAATCTTTGTTCCTGGTCTTCTTTGAAATTCTTTTGTCAAGGATATATTCAATCTGTGGTTGTTCTTTCTATGGTAATTGTCCTTTCCAATCTATAAATGAACCATCTTCACCTGAGATCATTTCTTCTATTTGAGCACCTAATTCTTTAAAAGGATATAAATCTGAAACATTAAAAATTGGAGAAATTTGAAGATAAGAAGGAAGTTATATTTGCTATGCATTTGCATAAAACTTCCTAAATTTTTTACAAGGTCCAATTTTCTTGAGTTTCAATTTATTATAGGTTCCCTTAGGAAACCTCTCCTTCTGGAGATAGGCCATCACAAAATCTCCAACCTGGAAATTTACTTCCCTTCTCTTCATGTCTGCTCTCTGTTTATACTTCCTGGTACTTTTCTGCAATTTTCTTTTGACACGTTCCTGTAGCTCATGCATATTGGATGCAGAATATTCACCATCTGCACTTCTCTTTTCTTGTCCTTCCAAAATTCTAAGTTCATACACTCCTCTTGGATGCATTCCATACACAATTTGAAAAGGACTCATACATGTACTCTTGTTAGGTGAATCATTGTAAGCAAACTCATCTTGAGCAAGAGCTAAATCCTATTGTTTAGGATTCTCATAAACAAGAATTCTCAAAATATTTACCAAGATCCTATTTACCACTTCAGTTTGACCATTAGTTTGAGGATGATGAGAAGAGCTAAGACTGTTACTGGTACCCAATTCCTTCCATAAAGTTCTCCAAAAATGACCAACAAATTTAGTATCTCTGTCAGACACAATGCTCAAAGGCAAAACATGCAACTTTAGAATTTCTGAAAAGAACAAGTTAGCAATATGTGTTGCATCATTGGTCTTCTTACAAGTAATAAAATGATCCATTTTTGAAAACCTATATACTAACACAAAAATAGAATCATACCCCCTCTGAGTTCTACGCAATCCCAGAACAAAATACATACTGATGGAATCCTAAGGTCTAGTTGGAATAGGTAGGGGTTGATATAGTCTAGTGTTTTGTATCCTTCCTTTGACATGGTGACATATCCTGCAATTTTCAAAAAAATTCTTGACATCATTCTACATTCTTGGCAAAAAAAAAAAGCACTCACCTGAGCAAATGTTTTGTTGTATCCAAAATGACATGACGAACCTCCACTATGTTTCTCCTGTATCATATTTTCTCTCATAGAGCATTTTGGAATGCACAATTTATTATTCTTGAATAAAAATCCTTCCTATAACATGTAGTCCAACCATTGACTTCTATTATGGGAAACCAGATTCTCACAAGCTGCATATACATCCTTAAAATCTACATCTTCTTTATACATGGTAACCAAATTTTCAAATCCCAAAGTACAAACCTTAATCTCCTACAAGATTAAATTTACTCTACTTAAGGCATCAAATACCTTATTAGAATTTCCACTTGTATGCTTGGTCACAAAGCCAAGGTTCTGCAAAATTCCACCCACTTAGCATGTCTTTGATTCAATTTAGGTTGACTATTTATAAATTGCAAAGCACAATTATCTAAATATAGCACAAAATCTTTGGGAATCAAGTAATGTCTCCATTCTTGAGATCTTGCACACCAGCATATAACTCATTATCATATGAGGAATACTTCTGTCTTGCCTCATTCAACTTCTCACTGAAGTATGCTACTGGCCTCTGTTCTTGACTCAGAACAACCCCTATTATTGTCCCACTAGCATCTGTTTATACTTGAAAAACTTTGTCAAAACTTGGTAAATCCAGAATAGGCTTCTCAGTGATCTTCTTCTTCAAAAATTTTGAAATTCCTTTCAGCTGGTTCTATCCACTCGAAAGGTTGTATACTTCCCCTGAAGGTGTTTATCATGGGTGCACAAATTTGACTAAAATTCTTGATGAATTTTCTATAAAAACTTGCAAGATGGTGAAAAATTCTTACCTCATACGCATTCCTTGGAATCGACCGACTTAAAATTTCTTGCACCTTATCTAGATCAATCTTCAAACCTTCTTTTGAAACCACGAATCCCAAATAAATCAACTCTTTCTTCAAGAAACTGCACCTTTTCAGATTTATCAACAACTTCTCCTTTTGCATGGATTCCAAGACCAATTTAATATGTCTCAAATGTTCTTCTTTATTTTGATTGAAAATCAGAATATCATCCAGATACACTATCACATATTTTCCAGTGTACTCTGTTACAGAAAAAAAAATCCTATGGATTGGGGTGGACCACAACAGACAGTATGACACCATAAATCAATCCACTTCAAATATGCTAAAGAGATAAACCAGTCTAACACTAAGGGATGGAAGGTGTACCTTGTTATGGATGTTCATAGTATATCCCTGTTGAGCTTTCAACCACACTTCCACCTACATTCCATTCTCACTAACAACGAAATATACAAGCATGACATATATTAAGTGTTAGCATCTACTCTAGCATATATCAATCCAATATATATACAATCACAACAACTACATCCATAGATAAAGAACATTCATAGTTACACAAATACAATGGATGAGAAATGGATATTTCTATTAATTATAAACACAGATATAAGTGAAAAACTCTGTCGACACCTCATCGAAATGGAGAAACTGAGTCCTCCACTAGGCCTCCACAACTTTAATCCTCCATATCAATGGAAATATTGGGAAGAGAATCAATGGCTGCTCAAAGGACAAAGGGATTCAGACTCAGGTATGTAAGTATGGGGCACAAATTCACTATAGTTTCTTTGCTCTCACAAGTTCTCCTCTCTAATGGATCTAAGTAGTTCAATATATAGCCCTTCAATAGGAAGTGAAGGTTGGAGTTGGAGCTTTTGTAGGCATATGGAAGGCCAATAGTCAAGGTATTTGTGACTAAATGAGGAAAACTCCAAATATTTCATTTTTGGGCACATTTCCTGATGTACGCAGGTCATAGTGGAGCAATCTACGTGTACACACGGTCTGTAAGTTGGTGACCCGCGTATACCAATAAACAATACTTCTTAAGGTATTTTCTAGAGCACCAAAGTTTATTTTGAGCAAAGGGGGTCCAAGGAGTCTACATAGGGACAGAGAAGGCCATAAAAATAGGATCTACCAAGTGTGGTTAAATCAACTATAACAGATGCCCCCTAATGTGTGAGGTCAAATGGGTAACATGATGGCTGAAATACATTATACCAATCCCAAAAGTGGAGTAATGAAGACCCAGGTGGAAAAACCAGCCACTCATCAGTACAATACAATGATAAATCTCAACATGTGACTGCAAATATGAACTGTAGCAGTCCCCAGATACATAATAGTACAATGGCCATGAATAGACATGATAAATATATGTCACATGTGGTAATCGCCATGTACAATATACAATGAAACAATATCTTCATACTGAATGAAGACATTTGATAGTACATTGGAATCTAGTCATGAGAATTGATATCTCATAGATATTGGCACGATCAAGGAGGTAGCACATATGGAGTTCCACCAAGCTTGAAGGTCTTCTATAAAAACCGCTACTGGTACATGTCCCATCATGCGAATAGAGGGGGCGAGGTTGAACATGATGGGCCATCGTCTGATTACCAGTCATTGATGTATACCATTAATAGACGCGAGATATCCCAACGATAATGATAATGGGGATCAAGGTACATAGTGCAATCAAACAAGTGTGAATAGATGTGTTGAGGTTGAACACTTGAGAGAGTCCATCGATCAGGGGACATTGATGTATTCCAAAAACTGTCAATGGCGAAAGAACCTACCACTGATGAATGCAAATCTCAAGGAACTCAATGGAATCTAGAATCCTATTCCAGAATAAATGATCCGAAGTTGATGGAATAGAATCCGCTAGAAGGAGGGCATTAAGTCATCCCCCATCAACCAACACGAGGTACTCAACAACGCTGGATAATTTGGAAGAACTCGGAAGAACAAGATGCCCACAAAACAGTAACTATACCGAGAATGGCTGACATGCAAAGAGAAGATAACTGAGGAGTAACCGACTTAGGCTAAAACTTGATTTGAACAAGAGAATAAGGCATATGGTGACTCACAGGCATCATAGACTCAACATGAAAACTAGGACAACTCTGCGATACAAAAGGCATCAATAGAGGCTCCATAGGGACTGGAAGCATAACCAGTCGGTGGAGAAAACTCAGAGTAATGAGTACAGCTCCTAAGGTCATACTAATAACCCAACCAATGGATGGAATATATATGGTGCTCTATACGAAGCCGACTCGACACAAAAGCTACTAAAGTAATATAATTTCCCATCCAAATTTTTATTTATTTATTGATTTTTTTGGTCTTTTTCATATTGAAAAGCTTGAAAAAGAATAAAATTTCTTATATTACAGAACTAGGAGGAAATGAGTGCCGCAAGAAATCAAACTAGTCCCAAGTAGTGGAACATACCTATGCTCAATACAAGGAAGCACATGCGGGATAAGGGCACTTGGGGGATTGTCTCCTCCAGGTATGGGCTGATCAAGCTGCAAAATATATATGGGAGGCTCTACTTTCCTAGGATTGAGATAAGCTCAGGATATATGGATCATAAAAGTGACGGAGGGAGTCGACATAAATCTCAATACGAAAAGCAGGCACATGAAAATGCAATTACAACTTGATATAAACGGGAGTCCTTGGGAGGTGGCCAGCATAAAGTTCAAGAAAGAATACAAGGTTCTTGCTCAAAGACATGGAGAGACTACAAGGGACTCCCAGACCTGAGGGAGGACTCTCAGCATGGGTACCAAATGGAAAAATGGTATCTATCTAGGGTAGCCATGTGTAGGAAGGCTCTACCACTTACGTAATGTCTCTCTTAATAGCAATGTGAAGGTTTCACAACATCACAAAGTGGGTTCGTAGTTATAGTTAAGGCGGCATGGTCATAGGACGATGCATGATGCATATGAAAAGTGATCCTATCGTATATGGCAGTTTGAAATTATACATATCATAGACACGAACGAGTCAAGACCTCGGTGAAAGTGCACTCAAAACAAGTCCCCACACCACAATATTAGGCCAAAACAACTCAAAAAGGTTAATAAAAGTCCAAACTATACGCTAAGAACAAGAAGAAGAAGAAAAAGAAGAAAAAAGAAAAGTAAAAAGAATAATTAAAAAACAACAACATGTGGTTTTAAAATAAAACCACACGTGGTTTTTATAAAGGAAGAAGAAATAAATAAATTATTTGCTGGAAAAAAGCAAAGTAAAAATAAAAATAAAAGAAGGAAATAAAAAGAAAAGAAAAAGTATACAAGAACATGTGGTTTTAAAGAAAACAATATATGTTTTTTTCAATAAACAAACACGTGGTTCCTATAAAGAGATCTTTGAACTTTAATTAATACTTTTTCTTTTGAGGAAGCTTACATAAGTTCAAATTCAAATTTATTTTTATTGAAGGGATATTTTCGAGGAGAAAGAATATTAAGTATTTTATAACTCACACCTTGATTGGGTTGATTTTGTTTCTTAATTCTCTTTATTATATAAGATAAAAGCTACAAGTGCATAAGAAGTATCGAGGTATCAATAACCAAGCTAATAATTGTGTAAATGGACTCCAATAATGAAGAGAATAGAAGGTTCCCTAAAAATTCAAGAATTTATGCTTCAGTGCTAATCATAGTTAAAGAAACACTTTGATGGAATGATATCAATATCTCCATGGATCCACCCGGACGTAATAATTATATTAGTACTGAATTCGCCAACCAATTAGTGATTCTCGAGTAAAATATAATTGAAAAACTAGATTCCTGGAATATAAAACAATATAGCATAAGCAATTTACAACCAAACATTGAAGATTATAATTTCATCTCACAATTCATTGTTAATTCTTTGTGGTACCATTACAGTGACATAATTTTGGGTGCACCATGGATGGAAACACTAGGTACATTCTGATGGCAGATGAAAGCTAAAATACCTAAAGTCCACTTCTTCAGATTGAAATGTTGATTGAAATCTCTTTCCGCAAGCAAGATTCCACAACTCTGCTCCCACAATCAACTTTCCGCAAGCTTGGGTTCTCCAGCAACCAAATTTCTTAAGCTTGAGTTTCCCGCAACCAACTTTTTGCAAGCTTGAGTTTCCCGCAACCAACGTTTTTGCAAGCTTGGTCCCACAACTCAATATCCACAATTGAGTTATTCATAGGATTGGCTTTGCAACTCAATCTCCGCAGACTTGGTTCCGTAACTCAATCTCTGCAATTGAGTTCTCCCTCAATTGTATTTCTGTAAGACCCTTTCCACAATTGTGGATTGCGGATATGCCTTCCCACTTTTCCAAAATGGGATTCCACAATTTTATTACCGCAACTTCCTTTTCTACAACTCCTCTGAGTCGTATATTTATTGCGAGCTCTTTCCTAACCATTAAATTGTATATATTGGGCTATATATGCTAGAGTAGGCTCTAACGCTTAATATCTATCATGCTTGTATGTTTCATTATTGTTGAGAATGAAATGTAGGTGCAACTATGGTCAAAAGCTCAACGAGGATCTACTACAAACATCTGGAATAAGGTACGCTCTTCATCCCTTAGTGTTAGACTTGTTTATCTCTTTAGCATATTGGAAGTGGATTGATTTCTGGTGTCATACTGTCTTTTGTGATCCACCCCAAGCCATAGGAAGTTTTTGCCATAACACTTGGCACACCCTGAAGGGTAGAACCAGGGCATTGTATAATGATCGACGCACTATGCCTCTCTGTAGAAGGCGTCAACGATGCTTTCTAACTCTGGGAAGAAGGTGTCACCGATGCTTGATGATAGTGGGCAATATGTGTCAATAGGGGTTTGACGCTCTATCAAGCACACCCAGGTGCGTCGACAGATCTAGAGAACAAAAAATTCAAATAATCTTTAAGATAACCCAATATGGATCAAACTAGAGTTATGGTAAGTAAAAGCACAAACCAGAGAAGGCAAATGAGAGTGAAGCAAGGTGGATTAATCACCTCAAAACTTTAAATGAGTATGTAAAATTTTCATAAGCTTGTAATAAAAAATGATAAAAAATTCACAAATATGTTTGGTTCGACTCCCCAATATGATCTCCAATTTTGTTACCGGGAATATTTTAATTAGTGTGGACACAATTTGTTCCCTTAGCCTGCATGGGGCAGGTCTAGAACAAAAACCACAACAATGCATCCTTCTCCTAGATAATTGAATTACTTGAATGTTTAAGCTTTTCTTACCTCAATGATGGAGGTTGTCCTTTCCTACAGATATTTTGCGGTCGAATGTACCTGCAAAGAGTACGAAGAAAAATACAAAAGGGTGAACGCAATAAGACAATCCAAATATCTATATCGATAGTCAAGGAAAGGAGTAATAAACAACTGATATTAACACAAATCATTTATGGAACATAAGAACGTGTTTGTATTGATAAAAAAAGAGTAAGAAGCTACAACTGAAGCCTTGATGCTGAAGCTTCAATATCACAATACTTTCAACATCACTCTTACACACACTCTACAAGCTTGTACAAGCCTCACTCACAATTATACTTTCTTCCCTCCTATACCAGCTATGATTCCAACCTTCATGCTCTCTTGGTCTCCCCTTCACATGGTCCATGTAACTTGCTTTTATAGGCCAAAGGAATCCCAAAGGGGCTGAGATATTTTGGGAGGAAAGTAGGGAATGATCCCTATGGGATAGGAGCTCGAGTGCCACCTATCCCATGCAGTTAGGATTATCCTCCAGGAGGACTTTCATTTAGAAGGTTCTCAAATCTTCTCTTTTTTGCCCTTTTTACACTATTGACGGTCTCTACAAGAGGGTTAGGCACGTAGATGCTCCTTTTGATAAGGATACAAGTGCTATCGATGTACTCTATCAATGGATAAAAGGTGTCAGGCCTGTCTGACACCCTATGCCAGGAGGAAAGATGCATCAGACTACCTAGAATTGAGGAAATTTACCCCCAAAAGATAGTTTGGCCTATGCAATTTAAGGGATCAAGCATTAAGATAGTTTTTGGGTGTAACAAAAGCTTAGAACCTGATGAATCTTTTTCAGATGAACCCTTTCCCTTTGATATTAACCTGTTCAATGAAGAGTCTCAATTAGTCATTTCCTTGTTGAGTTAATTTTTAGGACTGGACACTGATAGCTTTGTCCCAGAGCTTTTATTGAGCCTATTGTTTAAGATGAGCATGTGTCAGTATGAGTCTAAGTCAAGTCAGTTACCTTGTATTAAATTTGATGAATTTCTGGCTGAGAATATTCATTCTCAGCTAGTGAATTTACACACAACAAGACACTTCAGATTCCAGTCTTACCTGGTTAGGATGTTTCTATTATTTAATGAGGAAAACTTGCAGTTTCCAGAGATATTGTTTACTTCATAAATCAGGAACAACACCTTAAACAATGTGAAATATGATTCACAACAAGATATAGGATCTAAGATAATCCTCACAACTCAAGAATTTCACAATTATGTAGAAAAAAAGTGAAAAGAGAAAAATTAACACACACAAATGGTGCCAATAAATGAAGTTTCTATTACTGTCCAACATGTAAATATGTCTTGAACATGAATATAATACAATAGGAGAAAATCGTTATCCTTTTGATTCTAATTGGATGCATACATGTGGCAGGCTTAGATTGGACCTAAAACCTCCCTAGGTGGACCAATGACTCCCAAACCACCTCAAATGGTCACGAATGGCGATGAGAACATGGGTGAAGCATGCTAGGATAAAAATAAGGCTAGGATAGGCATGATGGAGTGCATGGGTGAGTGGGAGTGGCTCTAGGCACCAATCAATGGTCTGAAAGAGAAAAAAAACACTCAAATACAATGCATGGGCGCCTCTGGTCAAACCACTTCCCTGTTTTAAGGAGTGGGAGTGCACCAAGGAAAAAAATGTCATTAATGAGGGTGCATGAGTCTCCTAAATGATCAAATGTGGGAGATTGGGTGCATTAATGAGTCTAAAACCCCCAAATACCTCTAAAGACCAACATAACCAAGGTTTGGACTATACAACATGAGTGAAAAACAAATGAAGGTGTGTCCTAGGTGGCATGTGACCATGATAATAGGTGTTATGTGGCTCTAACACCCCCCCTTAAGCCCGAATTAGTGTAACCACATAAAAAGTTGAGGCCTTGGAAATTAAGGATCAAGTCACCTATTACAAAAATTTCAAAAGTTGAGGCCTTGGCAACTAAGGCTCAAGTCATCTCTTACAAAGATTTATTTGTCCATAAACCCAAGGTAAGAAGGAAAACCACATGGGAATAAAACCTCCCCTCTAAAATGAACATAGAGAAAAAATTGAAAGTGAATATCAGTCATGACCATGTGTCACCCAATCCAGGGAGTGACCTCTGTTAGGATTGTTAATCCTCCCTTGTCCAAATTTGGTCATATGTCTAAATCACGAGTCATGTCTAAATCGGGAGTCTATCCAGTCTATTTTTAGTCACTAGCACCATTGGGTGCACTTGGCCTAATTGGGGCACATGTTTCAGTTACTAAAGTGTGGGGAACACTAATTGAGGCCTACTACCACTGATTGCACTTGCATGCATTAGTTTAGGAGCCTCCTAGACCAATCCCTACAATTTAGGAGCCATTGGGAGTGCTAAAACCAACCAAGGTCAGTTCAGTTGAGTTGGTGACTAGTCAAGCTAAGTTAGGAGTTAGTTACATTCAGTTCTAGTCCTCTACATTCAGTTAGTGCTAGGTTTGCATGGCTGCATGCAGGAGGGGTGCATTTCTCACTTACCACAGTTAGTTAGCCTTAGTCAACACTGAATGTAACACTTGAGTTGTGTTTTAGAACTCCGATGAACTTCGGTTATGGTTTAGACAAGGTCAGTTAACTATTGAGTCCTCCGACAGTGATTTAGACAAGGTCTTACTTACCTATAGTCAAGTAGAGTCTAATAAATTCGAATTTCCTCATGTGGATTCAAATTGCATGTGGCTATTTAAGCCATTGTACTTCATTGTAATTACTATCTAATTACTCTTTGATTAATGAAAAGCATTCATAGCTGCAAGTCATTTTTGCACTGTTTCATTCTTCAATAACTGAGTAAATTGTGTGATCTATCCTATGAGTTGTGTGTTTGTTCATAGATCTATGTGCTCAATTTAATATGGTATCAGAGCCTCGATGGACAAGGCACTTCTCCTCCTCAGATCTCCTACTGGATCATTTTTGGGCAAAATAGCTCCTTCCAGCTCTGCACCGGAAGCATAAGGTTTACCACTTAATATCCCAAGTTAAGGAATTGTTGATCAAGCTTGATCAACTATGTTGTTATAGCTGATTTTACCACTCCAGGTGAATCACACTTGTATGGCCTTCCCCTGTCCCGTTGCAGACTCCTTATACTCCTTGGACCATTTTTTGTCCTTTGATGTTTCCTCGACCATCCCTAAAAACATGTGTAGATTCATATACGCAACCTTTAAACCCCTAATCGCGTATATACACGGGTTTGACCAATAAAACCGCATACATCGAGATGTGTGCATAATCCAAATCCTTTTGGAGTTTTCCTTGACATGGATCCGACTCACTTGACTCCTGGCCTTCCATATGCCTTGAGATCGCTCGGATTCAACCTTTCATTACCTCTTTGAAAAGCTATATAAGGAAATCTATGGTACATTGAAGGCATAAGAGAGAATTGAGAGCAAAGAAACTATAGTCCATTCTTGCTGGAACTTATGCTTGAGTCTGCATCCCTTTGTCCCTTGGAGCACTTTTGTGTTCTTCCCAAGCTTGCCTTTTACTTGTGAGCTTGCTATCAAGAGATGGAGGATTGAGGTGGTGGAGGCCCAAGTGGGGGATTCAGTTTCTCCGATTCGTAGACGTGCCAACAGAGGTTGTATCCATTGTAATCTCTGATTTTATATTAATAGAAATATCTTTTCCTATCCAATAATGTATGTTTGAATGAATATTTTATCCATGGGATGATTTCAAATGCTTATACATTGTTGATTATATATGCTAGAATAGATCTAACACCAATATATATAGTATGCTTGTCTTGTTTACTTGTTGTTGAGGAAGTGATTTATCAATTCAAGCTGATGTTGGAAAGCTCAACGGGGATCTACTTCAACCATCCGAAATAAGGTACGAGGTCTGATCCTTTAGTGTTAGACATTTAATTTCTATTGCATATTGGAAAGGATTGATTTCTGGAGTCAAGCTGGCTGTTGTGGTACCCCAAGCCATAGGAATTTCTCTCCGTAACAGAATTGGTGACTCTACTGGGGAGTTCCTAGTAGTTTTCCTTTGGGGGTTTTCTATCAACATTCAATGACTTTGAATTGCACTTTTTCTCTTGTTTCTGTGTCGGGTCTGGGGGCATGTTTTCCTGGTAGTGTCTGATTGGTGTGAAGTTTATCTCAGCTTGTCTGTTTGCCTTTATTTTTATGCACCTTTCTTCCTGTATGCGAGTTTTTAACTCACAGTCGGGTATATACGTGGGTTTCATTGCTATTTCCGCGTACACACGTGGGTTTACTGCGAATAGTCGCGTATGCCCTTAGATTTGCCTTCTAGAGGAAGATTGATTGTTGCTGGGTGAATTTTGATGATTGCTGAGTCTCCTTTGATACTGCTAGAGTCTGTATACACTCCTGTTTCTGACCAGAGACGTTTTTTTTAGGGTAAAATTTCTTTTTTGAAGAATGTTCTTGTCATTGCATTTTTGATTTTTTGTTTTGGGATTAGTGCATTAGATTTCTTTTACCTTAGTAGTTTGCTTGAGTGCTGCTTGAGTATGCTTGCAGAGTTCGGGGGTTGTAGAATCATTCTTTTGCTTTTATATCTCATTTTTATTTAAAAAAATACAAAAATATTTGCTTATCATCATGCATTGCATCTTGCATTTTGCATAGTACTTGCATTAGATTTTCTTTGGAGTATTAGTCAGGATTTCATATAGGAAAGCTTGCATCTATCATTTGAAGAAAATTGTGCATTACACATAGTAGCATACCTCGTTTTTCATGGACACAATGCATTTGCATTGATTGCTAGGTGTGCATTTTACTTCATGTTGTGTCATAACACCATTAGTTGCACGACCATATCCCTCTTTTGAGTAATAAAGCCAATTAAAATCAACGCCTAAATTAAAATGAAGTACACTATTTTATTTGATAGGGTTCACCAACAAGATTAGGTTTTAGGGTCTTGGAATTGTTCATTGTAATTCAATTCTCCAAGACCACTAAACAACAACATGTATGTGTCTGTCCAGGTGAGTGTGTGAAATCCTTGGTATAACCAGTGTTTCTCAGGATCCTCCTCTCAAAAGGGAGTTAAGCATGAGGTAGTGTGAGTGGTTATTGATTGGGATGACCCCTAGTCATAACTGAGTAGCACCGGAGATATTTCCAGGATTGTATTCGTATCTGGGGGCTCTTTCGAGAGTTTCGGGCTTTGCTACCCTACCCATATGGTCAATCCCACCTGCGACTGTCCACCTGAGCATTGATTATATTGAGGTGACCTTAGTGGCCTTACCTAGGATATCAAGGGGGTACTTTGTAGGGGTTATTCTGTGGGTGTCCTGGCCAGGTTGGAGTCGGACAGCATAGTCGCTTTATGTGTTGAAGCTGAGGGCCACAATAATTGGTTACGTACCTCCACTTGTTGTGTATGGGAGTCTCAAGCCTCTCCTAGGCGAGACATACCTGCTTCATTCGGGAGCTCACTTATCCTACCCTTGATTGCTTGTGGTTGGATTTAGATTTTATTGGTGATTGCTCTGTGCACGTTAGCTTGCCTAGGGTTTGTGTAGATAGAGAGTCTTTTATATTTTTTGAGTCATTGTGGATTCAGGTGCGGCTCCTCGCCATTCTCATCATTTAGCAGGACTTCCGCCTTCTACATCTCCTCCTCGTTTGGGAGAGAGAAATAGACAGTCCAGAAAGACTACTTCGCACATTGATTCACACACCATGGGAGACCACGTTGAAGGTATTCCTGAACCACCTTCTCCCGTTCATGTGGAAGATGGGGAGTTTACTCCTAACTACGATCCTTCACTTGATTTAACTGAGTTAGGTCCTGTGATTTCTGAGATAGGTACTTTTCATGATAGACCTACTTACTCTAGGGTTGATTCCCCATTAACGCATCACTGGTATGGAATGCCGGAGGATGATCAGACTCATTTTGAACCTGCGAGCACTAGTTATGGTAGTTATGGTATGTCTAGTTTTCCCACACATGATTTGGCATTTCATGTCGAGTCTGAGTTTGAGCCTAGCACTATGCCTGGGGGTAGTCTCATTCCTTACATGCAGAGAGGTTTGGGAGCACAAGTCATATTGCACCTTCCATCTCGGCGATGGAAGCTACATCACATATTCCTCCTAGGTCTAGGGTTAGTGATCCTATTAGGATACCAGATCCGAGACGAGTGACTATAGGGAATAGCACATACATAATTACTCAGGTCCCTTCATCCTTTGTCCCTAGTTCTTTGAATGTTCACCCTCCACCTCATTCACGTGGTCCTTCAGGCCAGAATGCTGCTACGAGTTAGGTCCGTACTGTGGTTACTAGACCGGTTGTGTCTCAGGTTCACGTACCGCCCACTGTTTCGAGAGGTTATGTTCATACTTCTAGAGGTCATGTTACTACTTTCGGAGCGTATATTCCTACTTCCGGAGCGTATATTCCTACTTATGGAGTATCTCATGGGACGTCGCATGCAATGACTTGTGGACCTTATTATGGGATGCAGTATGGACAGGGTTCTTCACCTTATGGGTGCGGGTATCAAAAACCCGCTTACTCTCCAAATTACGGCTTTGTAGCTCTGAATAGTCAAGGTACACCACACTATGGTGCTTCCATGCCACCCTATACGGGTCAAACGGGAGGAGGGCACTATGGCCAAGTCCATGGTGGTTAGGGTAATCAGACCTATATGAATCATAACTATTAGGGAGCGGTCCATCGACCTAATCATCCTAGGCTCCCTTTCCTCGCAATGCTGAATCTTCTTGACTTGTCGATACTGACGAACGATCCTGTAGCTCATGACCCGGCTTGGATGGCTGTCCCTACTAAGCTTCCCTCAGACATACCCAAATTCGAGGGAAAATCGGGAGAGGATCCGAGTGAACATGTTACTACCTTTCACCTATGGTGCTCTTCGAATTCCTTACATCAGGACTCAATTCATTTGAGACTATTTCAACGCACCCTTATAGGGCCTGCCGCGAAGTGGTATATAGAGCTACCTAGGGAAGCATTCGCTTTGTTCGATGACCTAGTGATGAATTTTCTTAACCACTTCTAGCTACCAGTGCATTATGATGTTGGTATTGAAATCTTGTCGACATTTCGGTAGGATAAAGCCACACATATCTCGGATCATATCCAAGAGTGGCGTAGACGGAAGAGGTTGAATAAAGCCTTTATACCGCTGAAATTCCTCCTCGAATGGTTCCTTAAGTCATTATTGCCGTATATAGCAAAGGATGTTTCTACATCCAGAGTACAAAATGAGAACCAAGCCATTTTTAGGGCGCAGAAACTGGATTTGATTTATGCTCAGTCCGGTTTGTTAGATGATATTATTCCCAATGCTCCGCGTTCTAGTTTCGACCCCAAAGTTAAACCTGGACCACATGCCAATGGCATTGTTGGTTGTGCAAGTGCTAAACCTACGGATTCGGTTGCAAAACAAGTTAGTCAATTGTCAATCAACCAATTTGCTTCGGGACAAGCCATGACTTCATCCCAACCCGCCCAAACGGTGAGTGTGCTTTCAGTGTAATCGTCAGACCAGAAGGGTAACCAGTAGCCCGGACGGAATAAAAAGAAGGGTAAGAATAATTGTAAGGGTGGGAATAGGAATGAAAATGATAATAATAATGGCAAGAACACCCGTGATGCTGGGGGGGACAAGCAAGCTAAATGTAAGGTTAAATTTCCTTGCAAGTTGTGTAAGGACTATCACCTCACTTACTTGTGCCCTTGTATCGATCAAGCCTCGAGATTCTTGGCACAGGGCCCAGCTATGCTAACTAACCCTTTATCACATAATCAAAATATGAACTCGAGGACCCATGATCAGTCTGGTGGTGATCAAGATCTACCGGAGGGTAGTGGTCGTGGTTGAATTAACATGGTACGTGCTGCGAAAGTTGTGACCCGTGCGAAGGACTATGGTTCATCACAACCCAACCCAGGAAAGGAACCTGATCCACCAGGAACTCCTTTGCGTATTGAAAAACCTGTGGATAAACTTGAAGCTGCACCTCGCATTCCTAAGGGAGTCCTTAAGCATTCGGGGAACAATCCTAATTCCCAAGCCGCCCAGAACTATTCAGTTGTCGAGGATTTAGGCCATAATCCTTGTGCGATGTCTGCACTGGAAGTGCTTCAGAGTTGTCCTTCACAAAGGAAGGATTTGTTTTCTTCCCTTGGTGTAAATGATGATAATTCTTCCTTCGTGATTAAATTTGAAACCGCAAGACTTCAACCTCACTTGCCTTACTATGTGTCTCTTTTGATTCACATAGAATGTCTTAACATGACCATCAAGCGCACTGTGATTGACGAAGGTGCTGCTGCTTCTGTGATATCTTTATCGTGTTGGAAGGGTTTAGGTTCCCCTGAGTTGTCTAAGTTGGCAACCATGTTAACTGCATTCGATGGGAGATCATTTAGGCCGCACAGAAATCTCCCTTCCCTTAAGGTCCATTTGGGAGGGAAAACTGTTGCGATAGAGGTCGAGGTGGTTGATGCGCCCCTTGACTACAATCTCTTGCTGGGTAGGAATTGGATGTATAGTATGCAAGCTGTAGCTTCTTCCCTATTTCGCGTTGTATGCTTTCCATTTAACGGGAATATAGTTACGATTGATTAAACGTCATTCAAGAATCCGTCAGTTACTGCATCTTCGGGAGCTTCGATCCCGATTGTAGAGCACTCTCAGCCGACAACTGGGAGTGTGGGTGTGGGCGTGTATCCATCCCTCATGAGAAGCTTTAGTTGTTCTACACCTATCCTTATGATAGGGTCTAGTTCCGGTGAGGCTTCGACATCTATGAGATCAGTGTCTTTTCGCACAAGTCATATGGAATATCCTTGGATTCTTCCTACACCGAGTACTTCGAGTGAGCTCATCATGATGGACATGCCGTTGCCTGCAACTATGGTAGCTTATCAAGATAATCTTGAGAGTGTTGCAGAGCCCAGTCCTTCCTCTTCACAGATGGAGGAGGAGGACCCTTATGTGCTGCCTGCATGGGCAGTACAGTCGTCTCACGCGCACGACTACCTTGGTAGTGTTTTTCCTTTAGATGAAGCAATTATTGAGGCCATGTCGGAAGTTGAGCCACCATGGGAGGAGCTCCACCATAGATCTTACTTTTGTTCCCAAGCTTGACTGCTTAGAGTGTGAGGACTTTAGGGAGGTTCTTAGCGAGAGAATTGGTAGTCCTATGGTTCCATTAAGCTCTCCTAGTTTGATGGCTGATGGGAACATGGTAAATATATCTCCAACGATTCCTATCAATATCTCTCGTGATCCTGGCAGAATAGAGAATGTCTATATTCGGGCAGAATGTTCCCATGCTGAGATTCTAGAATACACCGAGCTGTTTAAAGAATTATGTGATATCTTTGCTTGGTCTTATGATGAAATGCCAGGTATCGACCCTCGAATTTTCAAACACGAGATTAAGACTTATCCCAATGCTAAGCCTGTTCGGCAACGCTTGCGTGTGGTAAATCCTAGGAAAGCACCCGCGATTAAGGTAGAGATAGAGAAACTATTGAAAGCCGGTTTTATCTATCCCGTTCCCTTGATGGAGTGGGTTTCAAACCCCGTTCCGGTTGATAAGAAGCAGGGAGCAATCCGCATATGTACTGATTTCCGTGATTTGAATCGTGCCTGTCCTAAGGACAATTTCCCCACACCATTTATTGATCAGATATTGGATGAGTGTGCGGGTAGCGAGGTTTTTTCCTTTATGGATGGCTTTTCCAGATATAATCAGATACAAATTAAACTTGAGGACCAACATAAGACTACATTTATTTGTCCTTGGGGAACTTTTGCATATCGGAAAATGCCTTTTGGCCTTAAGAACGCTGGAGCTACTTTTCAGCGGGCCATGACCTTGATCTTCCATGATCTCAAATCGATTATCGAAGTATTTTTGGATGACCTTGCTGCTCATTCTCATATGAGAATGCGTCATTCCTATCATTTGAGATTGGTATTCGAAAGGTGCCGCCACAATTTGGTCAGGTTAAATCCTCACAAGTGCATATTTTGTGTGAAGTCAGGTCGCTTATTGGGATTCATCGTTTCTAAAGAGGGTATAAGAGTCGACCCTTTGAAGGTTGAGGCAATACTTCAGTTGTCTTCCCCGAAAAATATTCGTCATCTTCAATGTTTGCAAGGCATGGAAAACTTCTTATGGAGATTCGTTGTCAATTTTTCCAATTTGACTAGAGGCTTCATGTGTCTTCTGAAGAAGGACACCACATTTTGTTGGGATGAGCGAGTCCATGAGTCCTTTGATGCACTCAAGCGAGCCCTAGCATCGGCCCCAGTGATTAGTCCCCCAGACTATAGCCATGATTTCCTACTTTATGTGGTCGCGTCCATGGAGACGATTGGAATGGTTTTGGTTTAAGAGGATGAGGAGCTCTAAGAGCATGGCATATACTATCTGAGTTGGAATCTTATTGACATGGAGATCTGTTATTCTCATGTTGAGAAGCTTGCCTTAGCTACTGTACATGCAGTTCAACGGTTGAGACATTATATTCTCCTTCGCCAGACCTTGGTTGTAGCCCATGTCAATCCGTTTCAATTTGTCCTCACTCGAAGGATGATTGGGGGAAAATATAATAAATGGATTGTCATCCTACAAGAATTCGATCTCGAGTTTGTTTCAACAAAATCGAAGAAATCGTTAATTTTTGCAGAGCTTATATCGGATTTCCCAAGTGAGGCCGAGGAGTTGGTTTGTATAGATACGTGTATCGATGAGCACATCTTGTTAATCTCAACTTTAGACCCATGGTATGGGGATATCATTATATATCTACAAACATTGAAGGTCCCTACTCATCTCTCACGGGATGAACGACGACGATTACGTCACGTGTCTAAGAATTACCTCATAGTGGATAACAGTTTATACTGCCGTGGGGTAGATTCCATTTTACGTCGTTGTTTGACTCATGAAGAGGCTGAGGTAGTGCTGAATGATTGCCACAGAGGGGCGTGTGGTGGTCATATATCTGGGCTTTCTATAGCCCAACAAATCTTAAGAGGGGTTTATTTCTGGCCGTCGATCTTTAAGGATTGTGTAGATGCGGTCAAGAGTTGCCACCCTTGCCAGGTGTTTGCGCGTAACATGCGCTAGAAACCTGCCTCGTTACATCCCATCATCACCATTGGTCCCTTCACTAAGTGGGGGCTTGATTTTATGGACTGCAACCCAGCTTCAGCTGGGGGGCATCATCATATCATAGTGGCTGCTGATTACTTCACGAAATGGGCTGAGGCTATGCCTATAGTTAAATCCAATGGTGAGACAGCCGTGCACTTCATATTCAACCAGATTATTTCTCGGTTCGGGATTTTGAAAGAGCTTGTCACTGACCATGGCTTGCACTTTCAGAATCGTATGATGGAAGAGTTGGCATCAAATTTAGGGTACAAACAAGAGCATTCCTCCTCTTACTACCCTCAAGTAAATGGACAGGTAGAAGCAGTGAATAAATCACTCAAATCGATTCTCCAACGAACCATCGCACAAAGCAAGAATAATTGGCACATTATGTTATATCCTGCTTTGTGGGCGTATCGAACCACTATGAAGACTGCCACGGGTTTTTCTCCATATCAACTTGTACATGGAGTGGAGTCGGTATTGCCGGTTGAATGCGAGATTCCTTCTTTGGAGCTAGTCGTAGAACTCTTACCAGACACTTCACCATTGGAGGAGTGTTTGGTCCACCTTGAGCAACTTGATGAGCAGCGTCGAGATGCCTTGGTGGCTCTAGAAGTAAATAAACGTTGTGTAAAGGTCCAGTACGATAAGTCTGTCCGTCCAAGGAAGTTTAGTGAGGGAGACTTGGTCCTTTTGTGGGATCAACCGAAAGAACCCTTGGGGGCAGGAAAGTTTAACCCCATGTGGCGTGGTCCTTACGTCGTCAAACGTGTGTTAGAGAAGGGTGTTTATGGGTTAGTGGATTACGAGGGAATGGCCTTGGCGGAGCCTAGAAATGGGCTCTATCTCAAAAAATACTATGCATGATTTTCAGCCAAGGCTGGTTATTGTATATTATTGTACAGTTTTGCATAGTTAGGTCTTTTTCTTATCGTGATCGGGTTTGTGATTAGTTTGCGTTTCTTTTGGCATATGTCAATGGAATCTTCCACCTTCATAGGATTCGTGGATGGTGCGAGCCGTCACACTCAATACTTAGCCTCTGCTGCTTGGGTGATTTATACTCCTATGGGTCAGGTATTGTCTTCAGGAGGCGTATGTCTACGACCATCTTCCAACAATGTTGTTGAATATAGTGCTGTTATTGAGCTTCTACGAGATGCCATTTCACATGGCCTTCTCTCTCTTGAGGTACGTCTTGATTCGAAGTTAGTAGTGTCACAACTTAATGGCTTGTACCATGTTAGAGATCCAACATTATTAAGAATATTCTTACGTGTGAGGTTATTAGAATGACAATTTGACAATATAACATACATACATGTTCCAAGAAGTAATAATCAAGTTGCTGACTCATATGCTAACTACGTGTTAGATTGGCATTTGTTTCATACACAATAAACTCATCATAAACACAAATTTTTACACATGTAAATAATTAAACCGATCATCATAAAAGTTTTTATATACATCCAAAATGTGGTAATACATAGTGTCATAATACAAAAATGGGGCTCTCGAGCCACTAAAATACAATACACGGTAGTAAAAAATGTATCACTCCCAGGTATCTAAGCCCATGGAGGAGGAGGGGGGTTGTGATCATGGAAAGTCACTATGGCTCTAGCTAGCCATCGAAATAATCGCACCCATGCTCGTGGTACACCCACCACCTAGTGCTGCATAGCCTCAGGCAAGTCCTCGACTTGCGCCATGGGGACTCTGTGTGTCAGCCTCACAAAGTTGGTATGAATGCTCTGGAGCATCCGCTCCGCATCCACACCTGTGATCTCGTCTCCTCTTCCCCTCCGTCTGTGACGAGGGAAGCCTTCAGGCCACCATGGTCCCACATCTGCATGCATATGGTAGATGTCACTATGTATTGTCACCCAAAAACATGTCTTTTGATTCCATATAATTAGAAAACACGAAAAAATTAAATAACTCAAAAATTTAAAGAGAGGGTCAAGATTCGTTACCTATGTCTCCGTATGTCGATCCTGGTGGTAGCGGCATGTCTGGTTCCCCCCGGAAATCTATCCCCACATAGGGGTAGTCATCGATGGCAACTATTTGTCGTCACCACTACGGAAAGAAATTAGCTAGATAGGGGTTGGACACCCTACCTCCCCCTAGTCTGCACATCGCATCTACCCAACGCTGTTGGGCCGGATCTTGAACCCCGTGTAGAGGAACGTCAACTCTAGGGCTCAAGCCTGGAACACGCTCGAAGAAAAATGTGCTCAGTATACTGCCGAAACTGAAGTTTCGCACTCTTCCCATCTTACACTCACTGAGCTGATGTTTCATGTTGGCCAGTAGTGTAGTGCTCCAGTCATATACCGTGGGTCTCATGCACTCCACCGCATAGAACATCAGAGGCCGTGAGGCTTGGTGGAGTGAAGCCAAGCCTGCTATCCTGCCCAGTGTCAGTAGGATGGCCTTTAGGCCCAGCACCTGTATAGAGTTGGTTGGGATCTGACTCCCCACCTTCTCCATGTCCGGATAGCAGTACACTGCAATGTACTCATCTATAGTCAGGCCACCTTCGGGCCTGCGAGAACGTAGGTTCACTACTTCCCCTCGTCGGGAAAGTCCAATAACAAAGTATATGTCCCCCACCTCTATGGTGAGGGACATCCCATCTATCTGGAATGACTCTAAATCTGGATCCTAGTAGTCCACCAGCATCTGCAATAGTCCTGGTTTGGCCCTCAAGCCACCAAGACACCAAAATTTGTAGAGCCCACATGCACGTAGCACTTGTTGAGCCATTAGATCGGCCCTTACTGCCTCCTCTACATCACCATGTTCACGCTCTCTCCATTCTAGGACCATCCCGCACAAAAAATTGCAAGTTTTCCCATTAGAACACTTGAAAAACCTCATGCGCAGCCGCATACGCGACTGTTTTCCAAACAGCCGCGTATGTACGCGACTGTTTTCCAAACAGCCGCGTATGTACGCGACTTTGAGGGCATTTTCCGCGTATATCCAGTGCTATACGCGGAAAAACCCTTGATTTCCATGTGGGCCATAGCGCCTATTTTTGATTGGCCTAGAAATCCCAAATAACCATGGAATTTGATAAAAATTGCATCAAAATGGAAGAGAAGAGCATGGGTAAGTACTTGGAAGAAACGGTAGTGGATTCCACTGGCTGGATCTCCTGGAATTCCATGTTGAAAATCTGAGCTCAATTGAGTAAAAATTTCAAATGTTTTATAACGTTTTGAATTATTTACTATTTATAGAAAATTTTCAAATTTTTGAAATTTTTTACCCCCTTTCCTATAGTTTGGACCATTTCTAATTATTTTGGACCATTTTTGGACTAATTTATGATGTAGGAGACCTTTTTGAGTGCCGTTTCAGCCGTTGGATTGACCCGTTCATGCCGATTTTAGGTATCATGTCTAAACTGGCATATAGGTTAGGTTTCATCACCGTTTGCATTTTGCATGACCTTATGACCATTTCATTATAGCCTTAGGTACAAACCCACTCTGTTATGTCACAAAACCTTCTTGTTGTTTTAGAAGTGGAATGATATGAGTGGTAGAGCTTGACCTTACATGGGTACCCTAGTTAGTGCCTTATTTGCATTTGGTGCCCATGCTGACATTTTGTCCCTTAGGGTGTGGGAGTCCGTTGTATAGTATTTCCATGAAATTTCGCAAGAGCCTCATACTCCTCTTGATCTTTTGCTGGCCTATTTTCCTTAGGACTCCCTTATGTCAAGTTGTAATTACATTATCATGAGCTTTGCTTGCCTTATTGAGCCTTATGCCGGCTTCCCTGACATTGAGTTTCAGACATATAGCCCGAGCTTGTCTCATGACTAGCCATGCAGAGCCATTTTTTATATCCTTTGCAGCTTGATTCCCTATTTTTATCGGGAGGGGATTTTCCCCCGAGTGTCGCTATCCTACACATGTATCCTTGCATTGAGCATAGGTATGTTCCACTGCTTGGAACTAGTTTATTTGTCCCTATGACACTCATCACCTCCTAGTCTGTGACTATAAAGCAGTTTTATTCTTTTTCAATCTTTTTAAATATTTGAAAAAGTCCAAAAAAATCAAAAAAACAAAAAGCCAGACAAGGAAAGATGTTATCTTTTGGTAGCTGTCGAGTCATTTCACCTTCGAACAAAGAACTATATATCACATCCGTTGGTTGGGTTTATATTTTGACTTTAGGAGCTGTACTCGTTTTATCTGAGTTTGTCTCCATCGACTGATTAAGCTTCTAGTCCCCATGGAGCCTCTGTGGATGCCTCTTGTGTCACAGAGATGTCCCAGTTTGTATATTGAGTCTATGCTGGCTTTATTCAATCACCATATGCCGTTATGCTCTTGTTCAAAGGAAGTTGAAACCTGAGTCGGCCATTCCTCAGTTATCTTGACTTTGCATGTCGGCCATTCCCAGTACATTTATTGGTTCGTGTACCTTATGATCGAGTCCTTCCACATTATACAACTTTGCTGAGTACCTCGTGTTGGATGATGGGGGATACCTTAATTCCCTCCTTCCAGCGGATTTCATCCCATTGACTTCAGATCATTTATTCTGGGATTGGAATCTAGAGTCATTTTGAGTGCCTTGAGACTTGTAGTCATCAGTGGCAGGTTCTCTCACCATCGACAGTTTTTGGGAATACATCAATGTCCCCCTGATCGATGGATCCTCTCAAGTGTTTGACCTCAACACATTTATTCACACTTGTTAGCTTGCACTCTAGTACCTTGATTCCCATTTTCATTATCGGTGGGTGATCTCGCGTCTGTTAACGGTATACATCAATGACCGGTAATCAGACGATGGATTACTATGTTCGACCTTGACACCTCTATTCACATAGTAGGACATGTACTCGTAGCGGTTTGTGCAGAAGACCTTCCAGATTGGTGGCATCTCTTATATGCTACATCCTTGATCGTGCCAGTGTTCATGAGATTTCAGCTCTTATGACTTGATTCCAGTATATGTCAGACATTTCCAGCTATTATGGAGATTTTGATTCATTGTATATATTCATCCATTATGGAGATAACGATCCTTTGTATATCTTCATCATGGAGATTCTGATCTATGTATATTGTACGTGGCGATGACCACTTATGTGATATTTTGTATCATGCCTATTCATGGCGATTGTACTCTTATGTATCCAGGACTACTAGATGTATTTGCAGTTATGTACAGAGTTGTATCATTGTACTATGCTGATTGGGTGGCTGGTCTTCCATTTGGGATCCTTCATCACTCCACTTCTGGGATGGACTTATAATGTATTTCGGCCATCGTATGACCCCTCTGACCTCACACATTAGGGGGCATTTGTTATAGTTGATTTTACCACTCCAGGGGAATCACACTTGTATGGCCTTCCCCTGTCTCGCTGTAGACTACTTAGACCCCTTGGACCATTTTTTGTCCTTTGATGTTTCCTCGACCATCCCTAAAAACATGTGTAAATTCATATACGCGACTTTTAAACCCCTAATCGCTTATATACGCGAGTTTGACCACTAAAACCGCGTACATCGGGATTTGTGCATAATCCAAATCCTTTTGGAGTTTTCCTTGACATGGATCTGACTCACTTGACTCCTGGCCTTCCATATGCCTTGATATCGCTCAGATTCAACCTTTCATTACCCCTTTGAAAAGCTATATAAGGAACTCTTTGGTACATTGAAGGCATAAGAGAGAATTGAGAGCAAAGAAACTATAGTCCATTGTTGCCGGAACTTATGCTTGAGTCTGCATCCCTTTGTCCCTTGGAGCACTTTTGTGTTCTTCCTAAGCTTGCCTTTTGCTTGTGAGCTTGCTATTGAGAGATGGAGGATTGAGGTGGTGGAGGCCCAAGTGGGGGATTCAGTTTCTCTGATTTTCAGACGTGCCGACAGAGGTTGTATCCATTGTAATCTTTGATTTTATATTAATAGAAATATCTTTTCCTGTCCAATAATGTATGTTTGAATGAATATTTTATCCATGGGATGATTTCAAATGCTTATACATTGTTGATTATATATGATAGAATAGATCTAACACCAATATATATAGTATGCCTGTCTTGTTTACTTGTTGTTGAGGAAGTGATTTATCAATTCAAGCTAAAGTTGGAAAGCTCAATGGGGATCTACTTCAACCGTCTGGAATAAGGTACGAGGTCTGATCCTTTAGTGTTAGACATTTAATTTCTATTGCATATTGGAAAGGATTGATTTTTGGAGTCAAGCTGTCTGTTGTGGTACCCCAAGCCATAGGAATTTCTCTCCATAACACGATTGTACTTCATTGTAATTACTATCTAATTACTCTTTGATTAATGAAAAGCATTCACAGTTGCAAGCCATTTTTGCACTGTTTCATTCTTCAATAACTGAGTAAATTGTGTGATCTATCCTGTGAGTTGTGTGTTTGTCCACAGATCTATGTGCTCAATTTAATATGGTATCAGAGCCACAGCGGACAAGGCACTTCTTATCCTTAGATCTCCTACTGGATCATTTTTGAGCAAAATTGCTCCTTCTAGCTCTGCATTGGAAGCAGAAGGTTTACCAATTAATAACCCAAGTTAAGGAATTGTTGGTCAAGCTTGATCAACTATGCTGGGTGTGATGAAAACCTAGAATGTTCAGGTTGTTGACCTTACGGTGCCCCTTTTTCATTTTTTGCAGGTACAACTTCGAATGGCTTCATCAATTCTGGATTCATCAGTTCCTCTTCTCACCCTATTTACAAACTATTTAGAATGGAAGATGAAGATGATTGCATCTCTGAAGAGACAAGATATATATGAGGTGTCTATTAGACTTGGTGAAGAGTCCTTTGAGATAAAGGATGACTGGATAAATAAATGTGATGCAGCTTATGGAAATATGTATATGGCCATTTTTCCTAGCATGCTCTACCTCAAAATATCTGTTAGAAACCCAAAGGATCTCTGGAAAATATTGGACATAACCTTTGGAATGATTGATGAGGATCATAATAGCACTTTGGAGAGCACATCCAGCACCATAAGCATCTCTGATCCAAAAATCTTGGCCTCCACTCTCTCTGATGAAGTTGTTCAAGATGAAGAAGAAGCAGAAGCTTCTACATAGTCAATTCGAATTGAAGACAGTCTCCATGCAGTGACTCCTTCTCTAGATGCTCCGGAAGATTTTTGAGATCTCTGATATCTCATCTCCTCATATGGATGAAATAGAAGAAGACATTACAATCTATAATATTGAAGAAAAATACTGCTACACTTCCTTGCAAACATTCACCAGTGATTTTCCTTTGAATTCTGTGCAAAATTTACCAGTAATTGCTTCCGAAAGTGAAGAGAAATTTGATTTTTATCCCTCTAATGTTGCTGCTGGTGTGAAAATATGTAATACCTTGGATATTTTGGAAGAAATATCAGATTACCAAAGTGAACCATTCAATCCCCATGATCTAGATCTTCCAGCAAATTCCTGCAGGATTGCATGCACCAAAATTTAGAATTTTGAAGAAGAAGAAGGCTGTGCATCCACCGTCTCGATTAACCATTTATTTGAATCTGATATTAACCTTATTGGATCTGTTATGATATTATTTAGATCTGATATGATATTTCTTGTTTTAATATATCAAATTCATAATATTTCAGTACTGCTTGTCACTGTTCTCATCAACGGTGTGAAGAAACAAGTACCGCAAGTCTCCTACAAAACTGCTGCTGGGGATTTGATTTCATTTCATAGTTTTGGATCTGTTGTGAACTTATTTATATCTGATTTAATTTCTGATCTGATATTATTTGTTTCAAATTTTAAAATCCAAGGGCCTTCAGTCATGCTTGTAGTTGCTCTCACCAATTTCGGTGTGAAAAATCAAGTACCATACTTTCTATTCAAAACTGTTGATGGGGATTTGGTGTTAGTTTCCTCTTATGAGGTTGTTGATATTTTATTATGTGACTCATTAGCTATTTCAAAAGCTATATCATACTATGGAGCTCAATCATTCGCTCTCAACAGTCCCAGTGCTTCTCTACCATTGATCACATGCTCATCTCCTCATAGAACTGGTAAAGAGGAAGATTTTTGTGCATTCGCTTGGACACGTGCTCCTAACACTTGGGGGCTGTTCTTACCACTCATGGTTTGCTGTTCATGGCTGAAACATATCAGTTTATTGAGTGTTCCTCACATGTTCTAAATACTCAAGAACCTTTTCTCACTTATCAGTTGACTTCAATTGCTCTACATGGGTCCAGTCTTCATCCGACAGCTGTTTATATTTCTGATTTAGTTGAGCCACGGGGACTTCACTTAGTGAACCTCTCACATAGCATGTGTGATCATGGGATATTAAAGAATACCCTTAATTTCGAGAGATATTGATCCAAACTCTTTTTGTTGAACCCCCCTCCCAATACTTAAAACTTCCTCCTCGCCCCTTTT
This sequence comes from Pseudotsuga menziesii, assembly GCA_001517045.1. Classification (NCBI taxonomy): domain Eukaryota; kingdom Viridiplantae; phylum Streptophyta; class Pinopsida; order Pinales; family Pinaceae; genus Pseudotsuga; species Pseudotsuga menziesii. Next base: position 149,187 of record LPNX011118773.1, on the reverse strand, counting down.
TATACCTCGATCCTTATAAACCACCCTACCCACCCCCACCTTAAACCCCTCATCCCCCCAATACCTGCAATATATTGGTTTGATTTTTTATAATTTTAAAACCCACAATATGAACTAACGTGATAGGATATTGGTAAACAAGTGAAGCCCCCGTGAGTTGAGCATATCATTCTTCTTCCAAAGAAGAAGATTCCTCCAGATATAACGATGGAGAGGTTCACATGCCAGGTCCTAGGATACCTGTGCACAGAAGAACCAGATTGATCCTGATTCTACCTGCTTAATTAGAGGGGGGGCTTTTTTCCCATGTGGTTTTTTACCCAGCACCTTGTTTTTGAGCAGTTACTTTACTTTAATTGATGTAATGGGTGACCTATGGTCTTAGTTGCCAGGGCCCACATATTGTCCAAGTTAGCATTCAGAGGGGGTGTTAGGATTATTAATCCTCCCTTGTCCAAATTTGGTCATATGTCTAAATCAGGAGTCATGTCTAAATCGGGAGTTCATCCAGTCTATTTTTAGTCACTAGCACCATTGGGTCCACTTGGCCTAGTTGGGGCACATGTTTCAGTTACTAAAGTGTGGGGAACACTAATTAAGGCCTACTGCCACAGATTGCACTTGCATGCATTAGTTTAGGAGCCTCCTAGACCAATCCCTACAATTTAGAAGCCACTGGAAGTGCCGAAACCAACCAAGGTTAGTTTAGTTGAGTTGGTGACTAGTCAAGCTAAGTTAGGAGTCAATTACATTCAGTTCTAGTCCTCTACATTCAATTAGTGCTAGGTTTGCATGGATGCATGCAGGAGGGGCGCATTTCTAACCTACCACAGTCAGTTAGCCTTAGTCAACACTGAATGTAACACTTGAGTTGTGTTTTAGAACTCTGATGAGCTTCGGTTATGGTTTAGACAAGGTCAGTTAACTATTGAGTCCCCCGACAGTGATTTAGACAGGGTCTTAGTTACCTACAGTCAAGTAGAGTCTAATCAATTCGAATTTCCTCATGTGGATTCAAATTTCATGTGGCTATTTAAGCCATTGTACTTCATTGTAATTACTATCTAATTACTCTTTGATTAATGAAAAGCATTCACAGCTGCAAGCCATTTTTGCACTGTTTCATTCTTCAATAACTGAGTAAATGGTGTGATCCATCCTGTGAGTTGTGTGTTTGTCCACAGATCTATGTGCTCAATTTAATAAAATCAGATAGGTGAATGTATTCTCTATGAAACTCTTGGTGAATATGTTAGCAGTTTGCTCTGCAGATGGGAAATACTGCAATGATATCACCTGCTCATGCACCAAGATCCAGATGTAGTGCATGTGTATCTCAATTTGCTTGGTCCTCTATCTCTATAATTGATCGGTGGATATCTTGATTACACTTTGATGGTCACGCCAAATGACAGTGGGTGAATCAAATGCAAAACCAAGTTCTCCAAGAATTCCTTGAAACCACACACATTGTGTAGTTGCATTCACTGCTTCTCTGTACTTGGCCTCAACTGATGAAAGGGATATAATGTGCTATTTATTACTTGAACAGCACATGGGACCATGTGAAAGCATGAATACATAACCTAAAGTGGAATTTCTATCAATGGAATCTCTATCCCAATCAGAATCAAAAAATCCAACTAGTTATAGTGGAGAACTAGCAGCATAGTGTATCCCGAATTTTTGGTTCCTTGCACATAATGCAAGATCTCGTTAGCAGCCTTCCAATGGATCTCATGAGGCTCTTGCATATATCTTGCAACAACACCTACTTCATAAGCCAAATTAGGTCGAGAGTGTGTGAGATACAACAAGATCCCAACTAGCTGCCTATACAAGGAGCTGTCCACCAATGGAGATGAACCAAAATCACCTAGTTTAACTCCTAAAAGGAAGGGACACTTGGATTACTTACATTCATCCATTTTGAAATTCAATAACATGTCTTTAGAATACTTGTATTGGCTGACCTTAACTTGCATCATATTTCACAATCTCCAAGCCAAGAAATTATGTCAACAATCCAAAGTCAGTCATTGAAAACACATTGTGCAATGAAGACTTAATTGAACCTATATCAGCAATGCAAATTCTGGTGATCAAAATATCATCAACATTTGGTACCATGATATGCAATTATTCATATAAATGCTTCAAATATACATTAGGATCAGAGTTTCATCTTTCAAATCCTAGTGATATAAGAAAGATGTCCATCTTGGCATACCAAGCTTCGGGGGCTTGCTTGAGGCAATAGAGAGACTTCTTCAACCTGAAAAAAATTGAAGGATCATGAATGAAACCTTAAATTTTATGCATATAAATCTCCTCATGAAATTCACCATGAAGAAAATCACTTTTCACATCTATATGGTGCTCCTCCTATCGCTTAGATGCAACAATGGCCAAAACTAGCCGTATAGAGTCCATCTTTGCAACCGGTGCAAATGTCTCTGTGTAGTCCACTCCATGGACTTCAAAGAAGCCTTTGGAAACCAAAATCACATTATACTTGATATCAGAACCATTAAAAACCATTTTGGTCCTATAAACCTACTTACATTGCACTAGTTTCCTCTTGGAAGGTAGAGGAACCAAATCCCAAGTTTCATTGTCTTGCAAAGAATTTAACTCTTCTTGCATGGTTGTTTGCCATATTGGATCATGTGATGCTTCCTCATATGAATGAGGATCATATACAACCATCATAAATCACCTCTCTGGAAGATTCTAATCACAATTGGAGAAATCATTGTGAAACTAAGATCTAGTATTCCTAGAGTCTAGTGGATCTCCAACAAGATCACCATTTGCTTGTATGGTTTTCTCAGCCCATTTTGGCCTTATGGGTGAGTCATGATATGCATGCATGTCATCGTCTTCATCTTCCATATCAGAATAAAAAAATCAGAGAAAGAATCATCACTTACATCATCATTGAATGGATGACATGAGCAATCCCCCTTGACTAGTTCGATCTCTTGCATGGGCTCTTCTTCGAACTGTACACTTCTCTTATTGAAAGTTTTCTAAGATGAACGATCAAATATATTGTTTCCCTTTGCATATTAATCATATCCAACCATTATGGACTCCTTTATTTGAGGTTTCAAGGCCTTTCTCTTCTTGGGAGGAAATCTATCCCAAGCCTTTGAGCCAAAAACCATGAAATGAGAAACATTGGTCTTGTGACCACTCCAAGCCTCAAATGGAGTTTTCACTTCGAATGCTTTGTGTGGAACTCTGTTATGAACATATGCAACACAATTGATGGCTTTAGACCATATATTAGGATACAAATACTTATCCTCCAACATGCATATGGCCATCTCTTTCAATGCTCTATTCTTGTGCTATGCCACACCATTTTGTTGAGGTCTGTAAGGAAACAAATGTTGCATTTGAATTCCATTCTCCTCACATAGTTGTTGTAGGTTCTTGTTAAAATTTTAATTTCCATTACCAATCCTTTATGCCTTTATCTTATTCCCACTCAACTTCTCAACCAAATTCTTGAAAACTTTGAAGATCTCAAACACTTCAGATTTTTGCTTGAGAAAATACACCCAACAATACCTTGATAAATCATCTATGAATGTTAAGACATACCTCAAGTTTCCTTAGGAGGGTGTGGGAATAGGTCCTATCAGATATGAATGGATCAAATCAAGAACTTGGAAATCTCTTCTTTACTTTCCCTTGTCATACTTGCGCTGTGCATGTTTCCAAACAATGCAACCCTTGCATGTGCCTTAGGAAAACTTGATGCTTGGAAGCCCTTCAACCATGTTTTATCTACTCAATGCTTGAATATATCTATAGTTCAGGTTTACAAACCTCTCATTCCATATCTTTCTTGTCTCATTGGCATGTTATAGAAGAAAATTCTCTTGGGATTAAGGAAGAAAGTGTGAAAACTTGTACATCCTCGACTCATGATCTGCAATACCCATTGCAACAACTTGGCTTGTAGAAATTTATGATATTTCCACATATTCTTGAGTAAATTTTACTCTCTTAGCTGAACATGTATGTGTCATTTGATAGACAAAGAACAGGCTTTTTGTAAGATCAGGAACATACAACACATTGTTGAAGTACCCATTGTCAAGGTCGGTCTTGCCAATCACTTTGGTTGGGATCTCAGAGTCATTACCCATGAGGATGGATGGAACATTGTATGGATGTAGGGTCAAGAATGAGTCTTGTATGTAAGCCATGTTCCTTGAGGCACCTAGATATATGATGAAGGAGAAAGAGCAAGAATATCCAACAACAAATGCATGTAAATCTACCCTTGTTCTCAGAATTCAAACCTCCCTCTTTCTTCCTTACGCCTTCTAGCAAGGGGATGTTGTTTTTATCAAGGAGTTGCACCATCATGTCAATGGTTTTTTTCATGCATGCACTCTTTGGATGAAAACCTTTGTGAAAATAAGTGAATTTTGTCTTCTCTTGCTTCTTTCCTTTGTCCTTGGTAGGATTTGGACCCCCATCAGTGGATTTGGGATTCTCCTACTCCTCCTTCTCTTGCTGCTTCGAATCCTTGTCTTTATTATTTCCTTTGTCTTGATTAAAAACACCGGCAGCAGGGACTTGATCCTTGGTGGATTTTATGGTACCCATTTGCACCAATTTGTCTTGTTCCTAAGTCAAAGACTCCATGAAGTCTGCCAGGGAAGAGATTCTCCAATTTTGAACTATCAGCTTACTTGAGTGGAATGTTGAGACAAACACATAGTACTCAAGGCATACCTTCAAAAGGATGGAAAATATCAACTTCTCTTCCTTATTTTCGATGCCACACTATTTCAGCTAAAGTACCAAGGATTTGAACTTGGTGAAGAAATCCTAGATCATCTCAAAGTGAGTTGGGATCAATGCGATCAACTCATTTTCGAGTTGGTGTCCTCTCATCTCACCAGTCTTCCCAAACAGTGTCTCAAGCTTGAGCCACACCTCACTGGGTGTTGTTAGACTATCTACATGAAATAAAATATCCCTCGAAATACTGAGACAAAGCATCTTGAATGTTGAAATAATTGTATTTTTCCACAACATAGTTGGGCTCATTCTCTGTTCCCATGGTTACTCTGTAGAGGCATCTCGACTTCAACTAGATCACCATTTCATCCTACAATCAAAATAGTAGAATGGGGTTATAAATACATTAGTTTTCTCCATTTCTGCTTGCGCACGTGAGTTATAGAGACACTGGAACAACCTGCAATGCAAACTCTTGAATTTTTTTAGAGGAGGCCTTAGATAACAACTAAAAATCTATGAATTCAACTTTCATATCCAAAGAGCTTTGATACCGTATGAAAACATGATTCACAACAAGATCTAGGAATTCAACTTTCACCACCTCAATTCTCCATCTCTCGATAGCAAGCTCACAAGCAAAGGTAAGCTTGGGAAGAACAAAAGTGCTCCAAAGGGACAAAGGGATGCAGACTCAAGTATAAGCAAGCTACGAAAACAATGGACTATAGTTTCCTTGCTCTTCAATTCCTCCTCTTCAACGTATCTAAGGGGTTCCTTATATAGCACTCCAAAGGGGTAATGGAGGGTCAAATCCGAGCGATCTCGAGGCATATGGAAGTCCAAGAGTCAAGTGGTTCAGATACACATCAAGGAAAACTCCAAAAATGTTTGGACTTATGCACACATCCCGATGTACGTGGGTTTGAGGTCAATATCCGCGTATACATGCGAATATGGGATTAGAAGTCACGTACAACAATAAACAGGTGTTTTAAGGGATGAACTTGGAAAAATCAAAGTATAATATTGGTCCATGCGGTCCAAAGAGTCTGCAGAGGGACAAGGAAGGCCATAAATATGTGATCAACCATGTGTGGTAAAATCAGCTGTAACAGATGACCCCTGGGCCCTAATGTGTGAGGTTAAAGGGGTAACATGATGGCCGAAATACATTATAAATCCATCCCAAAAGTGGAGTGATGAAGAACCAGGTGGAAGAACTAGCCATCCATCAGTATAGTACAATAATTAATCTCTGCATATGACTGCAAATACATATAGCAGTCTCGGATACATAAGAGTACAATGGCCATGAATAGGCATAATATACAAAATGTGACATGTGCGGTCATCGCCACGTACAATATATAATAGATAAGAATCTCCATGATGAAGATATACAATGGATCAATATCTCCATAATGGCTGAAGATATACAATGGATCAAGATCTCCATAATGGCTGAAGATATCTCACATATACTGGAATCAAATCACGAGAGCTGAAATCTCATGAACACTGGCACGATCAAGGAGGTAGCATATGTGGAATGCCACCAATCTGGAAAGTCTTCTACACAAACCGCTACGAGTACATGTCCTACTATGTGAATAGAGGTGTCGAGGTTTAACATAGTAGTCCATCGTCTGATTACCGGTCATTGATGTATACCGTTAATAGATGCGAGATCACCCACGGATAATGAAAATGGGAATCAAGGTACTAGAGTGCGATTTAGCAAGTGCGAATAGAAGTGTTGAGGTCGAAGACTTGGAAGAATCCATCGATTAGGGGACATTGATGTATTCCCAAAACTGTCGATGGCGAGAGAACCTACCACTGATGACTGTAAGTCTTAAGGCACTCAAATGACTCTATATTTATATCCCAGAATAAATGATCTGAAGTTGATGGGATGGAATCCACTGGAAGGAGGGCATTAAGGAATCCCCCATCAACCAACACGAGGTACTCAACAACGCTGTATAATGTGGAAGGACTCGAACAAGATGTGCACGAACCAGTAACAGTACCGAGAATGGCCGACATGCAAAGTAAAGACAATTGATGAATGGTCGATTGAGGTTTCAACTTCCTTTGAACAAGAGAATAAAGGAAAATGGTGACTGAAGGTAGGCAGCATGGAATAGATATGCAAACTGGGACATCTCCGTGACACAGGAGGCATCAATAGAAGCTCCATAGGGACTGGAAGTTTAACCAGTCGGTGGAGATAAACTCAGAGTAACAAGTACAACTCCTAAATTCAAACTAATAACCCAACCAATGGATGTGATATACAGTGCTCCGTTTGAAGGTGACATGACTCAAATGCTGCCAAAGATAACATCTTTTCCTGTCCGACTTTTTGGTTTTTTGATTTTTTTTCAGATATTTGAAAATATTGAAAAAGAATAAAAGTGATTTATTGTTACAAATCTAGGAGGAGACGAGTGCCAGGGGTCAAACAACCAGTTCCCAGCATCAGGACATACCTATGCTTAATGCAAGGAAACATGTGCAGGATAACGACACTCGGGGGAAGGTCCCCTCCCGGTAAAAAATGGGGTATCAAGCTGCAGAAGAGATGTAAAAAGGCTATGCCTGGCTAGACTTGAGGCAAGCTCGGGCTATATGGCTGATAATCAAAGTCAGGGAAACTGGAATAAAGCTCAATAAGGCACGCAAAACTCATAATAATGCAATTACAACTTGACATATACAAGGGAGTACAGGTGGAAAGGCCAGCATAAAGTTCAAGAGAAGTTTGAAGCTCTTGCTCAAAGTCATGGCGGTACTATACAAAGGACTCACACAACCTAAAGGAGAAATGTCAGCATGGGAACCAAATTCAAAACAGGATCTATCTAGGGTACCCATGTATGGGAAAGCTCTACCATTCACAGCATGTCACTTCTAAAAGCAGCAAAAAGGTTCCGTGACAAGATAGAATGGGTTCGTACCTAGGGTTAAGATGAAACAACCATAAGGTTATGCAAAGTGAAAACAGATGTGAAACCTAACCTAAATGCCAGTTTAGACATAATACCTGAAATAGGAATGAACGGGTCAAAGACACGGTCAAACCACACTCAAAACGGGCTCCTGCAACATCAAATTAGTTCAAACGGTCCAAAATGGTCAAAAACGGTAAAAAACTATAGAAAGTGGGTAAAAATTTCAAATTTTTTCTATAAATAGTGAAAAATTTAAAAATTTTCATACGATTTTGAATTTTTACCCAACATAGTGCATTTGAGCTTAGAACTTCTGAAGCCAATTCCGAGAGCATCGTCCGGCAGAATCCCTCACTGTTTGATCTAGGTAGATTCCCTTGCCCCTCTCTTGCATCTTGATATAAAATTTTTCAATTTTCATGGTCAAATTAATTTTTTGGGCCATCCCAACTTGGGCGTTTCGGCCCACGCGGAAGTCGGGTTTTTTTTTCCCATGTATAGGGTTGGCCATACGCGGAAAATGTCCTGAAACCTACGTACATATGCGGATGTTTTGCAAATAGTCGTGTATAGGGTCTCGAACAAGGATTTAATGGGCAAATCATAATCAAAAACTTGTTTTTTTTGTGCAGGCTAGTACTAGAGTGGAGAGAGAGGGAACATGTTGATGTTGAGGAAGTTGTTCAAGCTAATCTCATGTCTCAACAAGCATTATAGGCATGTGGATTATACAAGTTTTGGTGTCTTGGCAGCTTGAGGGCAAAGCCAAGACTACTCCACCTATTGGTAGATTACTGGGATCCAGAGTCTGAAACATTTCAGATAGATGGGATGTCGTTCAGCTGCTAAGGTTGAGGACATATATTTCAACACAGGTTTGTCCTAACGAGGGGAAGTAGTGAACCTCCGATCTCGTGGGCCAGGTGGCGGGCTGACCATAGATGAGTACATAGATGTGTACTGTCTTCCAGATACGGATAAGGTTGGGAGTCAAATCCCAACAAACTCTATTCAGATTATGGGGCTAAAAGCCATACTTTTGGCCTTAGGCAGGATTACAGGTTTGGCTTCACTCCACTAGGCCTCATGACCAATGATGTTCTATGCGGTAGAGTGTATGCGGCCTATAGTATATGATTGGAGTACTACACTGCTGAGCAACATGAAACAACAACTCAGTGACTGGAAGATGGTCTAGGTGTGGAACTTTGGGTTTGGCAGCATACTGAGCACATTATTCTTTGAGCAGGTGCTAGGGCTAAGACCCAGGGTAGACATTGCTCGACATGGAGTCTGAGATCCAGCTCAGTGGCACTAGGCTAATGTCATGCCTAGATTGGGAGGTGGTAGGGTGGATAACCCCTACCCAGCATAGTTCTGTCCATGGTGGCGGAGACAGCTGATCGCCATAGATGACTATCCCTATGTAGGGATTGACTTCTGCTGTGATAAAGACATGCCCCTACCACCAGGAGTGGCTTATGGAGACATAGGTAAAGAATCCTAAACCCACTTTTAATTTTTGAATTATTTAATTTTTTGTATTTTTTGATATATGAAATCAAAAGACATGTTTTTGGTGTGACGAAACATAGTGACAATATGTCATGTATATGCAGATGTAGGACCATGTCAACCAGATGGATTTCCTCATCATCGATGGAGGGGAAGAGGCGATGAGATCATGGTTGCAGATGCAGAGCGAACACTCCAAGGCATTCACACAAACTTTGTTCGATTGACACATAGAGTACCCATGGCGCAAGTCGATGACTTGCCTGAGGCCATGCAACGCTAGGTAGTTGGAGTACCAAAACCATGGGTTCAATTGTTTCGTTAGCTAGCTAGAGCCGTAATGTGCTACCATGATCAGCACCCTCACCCACCTCAGGCTTAGAGACCTGGGTGTGTATATTTTTGTATGACCATGTCGTATATTTTGGTGGCTCGGAAGCCCCAATTTTGTATATGACACTTATGCATTATGACGTCACTTTTTGAACTTAATGATTTTTTTTATGATGATCAATTTTTATTTTATTTACATGTGTGCAATATGTTTATGATATGCTTATGGTCTGTGAAACAAATGCCAATCTAACACATAGTTAGCATATGAATCAGTAACTTGATTAAAAACTCTTGGAACATGAATGTATGTTATACTCTCAAATTGTTGTTCTAGCAATCTAACACGTAAGAATCTTCGTAATAATGTCGGATCCCTAATACGATACAAGCCATTAAGTTGTGAAACCACTATCTGTGAATCAAGACGTTCCTCAAGAGAATGAACACCATGCGAAATGACATCACACAATAACTCAATAATGACACTATATTCAACAACATTGTTTGACAAAGGCCATAAACATACGCCTCCTGAAGAAAACACTTGACCTGTAGGATTATAGATCACCCAAGAAGTCGAAGCTGAGTTTTGAGTGTGGCGGCTAGCACCATTAGTGAATCCTATGTAAAGGGAAGACTCCATCGACATATACCATAAAAAATGAAAGCTAATCAACAAACCCGATCACCATAAGAAAACCTAACTATGGAATGCAAAACTGTACAATAATATACAAAAATCAGCCTTGGCTGAAGATCATGCAGAGTATTTTTTGAGATAGAGCCCATTTCTAGGCTCCGCCAAGGCTGTTCCTTCATAATCAACCAGCTCATAGGCGCCTTTCTCTAAGACACGTTTAACCACATAAGGACCATACCACATGGGATTAAACTTTCCTGCTTCCAAGGGTTCCTTAGCTTGATCCCACAAAAGGAGCAAGTCACCTTAACTAAACGTCCTAGGATAGACAGACTTATTGTATTGGACCTTAACACAACGCTTGTTAACCTCTAGAGCCACTAAGGCATCTCAGCGCTGCTCATCAAGTTTCCGCTAAGTGTACCAAACACTCTTCCAATGCAGAAGTGTCTGGTAAAAGCTCCATAACTAGCTTCAGAGAAGGGATTTCACATTCAACCTGTAATACTAAATCCACCCCATGCACAAGCTGATATGGAGAAAAATCAATGGCAGTATTAACTGCGGTTCTATAGGCCCCCAAAGTAGGATACAACATGATATGCCAATTATTATTACTTTGTGTGATGGTTCGTTGGAGAATAGACTTAAGTGACTTGTTCACTGCTTCAACCTGTCCATTCACTTGAGGGTAATAAGAAGAGGAGTGCTCTTACTTATACCCTAACTTGGAAGTCAACTCTTCCATCATTTTGTTCTGAAAGTGCTTACCATGGTCAGTGACAAGCCCTTTCGGAATGCCAAACCGGGTGATAATCTATTTAAATATGAAATGTGCGACCGTCTCACTATCGGATTTAACTGTAGGCATAGCCTCTGCCCATTTCGTGAAGTAATCGATGGCCATAATAATATGATGGTGCCCCCCAGCCGAAGCTGGGTTACAATCCATAAAATCAAGCCCCCACTTGGTGAAGGGACCGACGCTGACAATATGATGCAATGGGGCAGGACGCGAGCGCATATTACGTGCAAACACCTAGAAAGGGTGGCACTTCTTGACCGCATTAATGCAATCCTTAAAGATAGACGACCAAAAATAGTCCGCTCTTAAGATTTTTTGGGCTGTAGAAAGCCCAGATAAATGACCACCACACGCCCCTCCATGGAAATCATTAAGCATGACCTCAACCTCATCATGAGTTAAACAATGACGTAAAATGGAATCCACCCCATGGTAGTACAAAGTATCATCCACTATGTGGTAGTTCTTCGCTATGTGACGTAGTCGTCATCGCTCATCCTGTGAAAAGTGAGTGGGGACCTTCAATGTTTGTAAATACACAATAATATCCCTGTACCAAGGGTCCACAGCTGATATGGGGAATATATTCTCATCGAAAAAAGAATCCTCATAAACCTCCTCTTCCTCCAAATTTGGGAAATCTGATATGAGCTTAGCAAAGATTAATGATTTCTTCGATTTTGCCGAAACGAACTCGAGATCAAACTCTTGAAAAATCACAATCCACTTATTATATTTTCCCCTAATCATCCTTCTAGTGAGGACGAATTGAAATGGATTGATGTGAGATACAACCAAATTTTGGCGAAGGAGAATGTAATGTCTCAAATGCTGAACCGCATGAATGGTGGCTAAGGCTAGCTTCTCCACATGGGAATAGCGAAATTCCACATCAATAAGGTTTCGGCTCAAATAATATATGACATGCTCATGGAGCTTCTCATCCTATTGAACCAATACCATACCAATCGTCTCTTGAGACGCGACCACATAAATCAATAAATCACGGCTATAGTCTGGTGGACTAAGCACAGGGGCCATTGCTAAGGCTTGCTTAAGAGCATCGAAAGACTCTTGGGCTCGCTCATCCCAGTAAAAAAGGGTGTCCTTCTTCAACAGACGCATGAAGTATTTAGTCAAGTTTGCAAAATTGACCATGAACCTCCGCAAGAAGTTCACCATACCTTTTAAACATTGAAGGTGTCGATTGTTACACAGGGGAGACAATTGAAGTATTGCATCAACCTTCAAGGGATCGACTCTAATACCCTCCTTGGACACGATGAATCCTAGTAAATGACCAACTGTCACGCAAAAGATGCACTTATGAGGGTTTAAACGAACTTGATAATGACAACATCTTTCAAACACTAATCGCAAATGATACGGATGACGCACTCTCAAACGAGAGTGAGCAGCGAGATCGTCCAAATATACTTCAATAATCATTTTAAGATCGTGAAAGATTAAGGCCATGGCCCGCTGAAATGTAGCTCCGGTGTTTTTAATGCCGAAGGGCATCTTTTGATATGCAAAAGTTCCCCAAGGACAAATAAATGCGGTCTTGTGTTGATCCTCAGGCTTAATTTGTATCTTATTATATCCAGAAAAGCCATCCATAAAAGAAAATACCTCACTTCCCGCACACTCATCCAAAATTTGGTCAATAAATGGTGTAGGGAAATTATCTTTAGGACATGCTCGATTTAAATCACGGAAATCAGTGCATATTTAGATCGCTCCCTGCTTCTTATCCACCGGAATGGGATTTGAAACCCACTCCGTCAAGGGAACGAGATAGATAAAACCAACTTTGAGTAGTTTGTCTATCTCAGCTTTAATGGCGGGTGATTTTCTAGGAATCATGCCATGCAAATTCTTTCGAACTGGTTTTGATTTAGTGTTCGAGAATACGAGGGTCTATACCTGGAATTTCGTCGTATGACCAAGCAAAAATATCATGAAATTCCTTAAACAACTCGGTATAGTCTTTAATCTCATCGGGAGAAAAACTTGCCCCAATGTAGACATTCTCAATCTTACAAGGATCACGAGAAATATTGATAGGAATCGTTGGTGACAGGTTAGCCATGTTCCCTTCATCCATCTGACCATGAGAGCTTAATGGGACCACGGGGCTACCAATTCTCTCGCTTAGAATTTCCCTAAAGTTATCATACTCTAAATGATCAAGCTTAGGAAGGAAATATGATCTATGGTGCAACTCTTCCCAAGGTAGTTCAATCCCAGACATGGCCTCAAGAATAGCTTCATCTGATGGAATAACATCATCAAGGTAGTCATGAGAGTGAGATGACTCTACTGCCCATGCTGGCAGCACATATGGGTCCTCCTCCTTTGTCCGTGAAAGAGGAAGGACTAGGCTCCACAACATGATCAAGATTTGCTTGATACGCCACCATTGTTGTAGGCAATGGCATGTCTGTCTTGATAGGCACACTCAAAGTACTCGGTGAAGGAAGAATCCAAGGATCTCCCATATGAGTAGTGCAAAAAGATACCGAATTCAACGAGGATGAAGCCCCACCAAGACTAGATCCAATCATAAGAATGGGTGTAGGACAACTAAAGGTTCCCATAAGAGAAGGATACATACCCACACCCACATTCTCAGTTGTCGACTGAGAATGATTGATTATCAGTATAGAAGATCCTGATGATGCGTTAACACTCAGATTCTGGAAAGAATTTTGATCAATAGTAATGATCTTCCCATTAAACAGAAAGCAAACTACTCAAAAAAGGGAAAAAGCTACAACTTGCATGTTGTACATCCAGTTCCTACCCAGCAAAATATTGTAGTCAAGGGGTGCATCAACCACCTCAACCTCGATCGCGACAGTCTTCCCTCCCAATTGGACCTCTAGAGAAGGAAGTATACCGTGCTGCCAAAACGACCTGCCATCAAAAGTAGTTAACATGTTGGCAGACTGAGACAACGTGGGAGAACCTAAACCCTTCCAACAAGACAAAGACATCACAGAAGTGGCAATGCCTTCATCAATGACAATATGCATGATGGTGTTGTTGAGACACTCTACATGGATCAAAAGAGACATGTAGTAAGGCAAGCGAGGCTGGATTCCATGAGTTTCAAATTTGATCATGGAAGAAGAGGTATCATCACTAACCCCAAGAGAAGATAGCAGTGCATTTCTCTGTGAAGGACAAGTATGAAGTACTTCTAATGTGGACATCGCACAAGGAGTCTGGCCCAAATCCTCAACAACTGAATAGTTCAGGGCAGTTCGAGCATTAGGATTGTGCCCCAAGCGCTTCAAGACTCCCTTAGGAATGCGAGGCGGAACTTCAGGTTGATCCATAGGTTTTTCAATTTGTAAAGACCTCTCAGGTGGATCATGTTCTTTCCCAAGGTTTGGTTATGACGAACCATAATATTTTGCACATGTCACAACTTTGGTAGCTTTCACCATGTTGATGCAATCGTGACTAGGAGTGACCTACGACGGGTTCCACCAGACGCACAACCAGGATCAATAGTCCTCGAGTTCATATTTTGATTATTAGGTAAAGGATTAGTAAACACAGCTGGGCCCTGTGCTATGAACTTCAAGGTGTCCTCCATACGGGGGCACAAGTGAGTGAGGTGATCGTCCTTACACAAATTACAAGGAAAATTCACCTTACGCTTAGGATGCTTTCCCCCCAGCATTATTTGTGTTCTTGTCGTTATTATTACCATTTGTTGGGGCGCGCACCTTAAAAATCCTTAATTTTGGTAACTCCGCGGTTTTTGTGGAAGTTTGTAAGCGGAGTTACGACTCAAAATAGTCTTAGGGGTGTTGGGGTTAAGTCAAAGCCCTCTTTTTGTAATTAACCCATGGTTTAATTCTAGGGCTTAGGGTTTGGGGTGCCCATGGTTTAAGGCCATGGTTTTGTAATAAGTGCACTTGTATAAATAAGCACTTTTGTAAAAGAGTCAGGTTAGGCTTTTTGATGTAAGAGGAATTGATGCGAAGCTAAGGTTTGTTTTGTAAGGAAGGTTAAGTCCCAGCTGTGTGCGTGGACGACCTCTGCAGCTGTGTGCGCAGAGGGTTTTGGGTGATTAAGAAGATCTGCAGCTGTGTGCGCAGAGATCTGCAACTTAGTGCGCAACTTTGAGGAATTGAAGGGATCTGCAGCTGAGTGTGCAGATCAGAACTGTGGTTTTTGTAAAGAGTTGAATAAAACACAGTTCTGTGGATGTAGCCCCTAAACTAGGGGTGAACCACGTTATATCTTGTGTTGTGGTTCTTTTATGTTGTTGTTATGTTATTTTATGCATTGATAAATATATAACTGATAAGTAAGATCACTGCTAAATAGTAACTTCGTTGTGAATTCCTAGTAAAGGGTTAAGCAAGGCACTGTTTGTTTATCTAATCGCGAAGCTAAATAAGTGAATGTCAAAGCTCTGTATTTTATGATTACCATTTGTTAGAAGCTAAAGGTACAGTAATATCCCTCTTCTGTTGCAGAAACCTGATTTTGCGGCACCCCATAGCTGTTTCGGGTGAGACTGCAACCTGTTCGCAGGTTGTTGCCGAAAGGGCCAACACTGTGGGTCTTTTGTTGGTGCGAAGACAAAAGTATAGAACCTAGGTCTACCCTGAGCCCAACAAATTGGTTCCATTGCTGGTTGAACTCAATATCTACTCAAGAGGGGTTTATGTCGTATCTCAAGGGCTATGTTTTGGAGACCCTCAGTGAAGGAAATCGGTGATTAGATTGAAGGGACTTATCTAAACTTTGCTGTACAAGAGAACAAAGATCCGCGTCGTAGTTCAAATGAATTTTTACAAAGGTACATTTTTTCTGATGTTTATGAAATTTTCTTTGGTAGTGTCCACATAGAGTTGCACCAGTGGTTATCCAGGTTAACTGTTGGGCTATAGGGTAGACCCGGGCTTTATACCATTAACTTCGCACCAACAAAAGACCCACAGTGTTGGCCCTTTCAGCAACAACCTACGAATAGGTTGCAGTCTCACCCGAAACAGCTATGGGGTGCCGCAGAATCAGGTTTCTGCAAGCAGAAGAGGGATATTACTGTACCTTTAGCTTCTAACAATTATAATCATAAAATGCAGAGCTTTAATAGTTACTTATTTAGCTTCACGGTTAGATAAACAAACAGTGCCTTGCTTAACCCTTTACTGGGAATTCCAACGAAGTTTAGTATTTAGCAGTGATCTTACTTATCAGTTATATATTTATCAATGCATAAAAGAAAATAACAACAACACAACAAAAACCACAACACATGATATCACGTGGTTCACCCCCAGTTTAGGGGTTACGTCCACAGAATTGTGTTTTATTCAACTCTTTACAAAAACCACAGTTCTGATCTATGCACTTAGCTGCAGATCCCTTCAAGTCCTCAAAGCCGCGCACACAGCTGTAGGCCTCTGCGCACACAGCTGCAGATTTCCTTAATCACCCAAAACCCTCTGCGCACACAGCTGCAGATTTCCTTAATCACCCAAAACCCTCTGCGCACACAGCTGCAGATTTCCTTAATCACCCAAAACCCTCTGCGCACACAGCTGCAGATTTCCTTAATCACCCAAAACCCTCTGCGCACATAGCTGCAGAGGTCGTCCACGCACATAGCTGGGACTTAACTTTCTTACAAAACAAGCCTTAGCTTCACATCAATTCATCTTACATCAAAATCCTAAACTAACTTCTTTACAAGAGTGCTTATTTATAGTGCACTTATTACAAAACATGGGCTTAAACCATGGGCACTTCGAACTCTAAACCCTGGACTTAAACCATGGGTTTATTACAAAAAGAAGGTTTTTACTCAACCCCGACACCCCTAAGACTGTTTTGAGTCGCAACTCCGCTTACAACTTCCACAAAAACCGCGGAGTTACCAAAATTAGGGACCGTTAAGGTGCGCGCCCCAACAGGCCCCTAAGACTCACCAGTGTCCCGTCCTGGGACACTCTGCTGTTTTTCAGATGGGAGAATTTTGTTGGTGAAGATAGTGAATTGCTTGTTGAGGCCGCGCATGATATTGTCGGCTGCTTGCTCCTTCGCCACCAACTCCTGCAATGCTGTCGTTGAGGCTTCGCTAGCCTTTTCTCGTGCAAATGCATCGAACTCCTTGAGAACTGTGAGCTGGCTGTCCACAGCAGTACTCAATTCTAAGGCCTCGTTGACAAGGGTCTGCATATCATTTTCCAGCAGTGTTGCTTTTGTTCTGTATGACTCAATCTCCTGCTGGAGTTCCTTTCTTTGTTTTACTTTAAGCATTTTCTGCGTAGGGGGCAGAGTCCTAATTTCCACTTTTACTGCGTCCAACTCTGCTTGTCGCTGCTTGATGGTTTCCTGCAGCTTCTGTACTTTGGGGTTTTCCTGCAGTGTTGTCCAGGCGTCAACACTTTCTTCTAGCAGCTTGGCTGCGCTGCCAACGATATCTGAGATTTTTGCTACTGAGGCCTGAATGTCTGCGCGGCGCTGCTCTCTGACCTCTGGTGGGATTTCTGGGATAATGCAGAGTTGAAGCTCTGCAATCTGAGCCTCATGCTCTGCTTTAAGCTTCTCTATTTCACTACGAGACTGTTGTGCATAGTCTTTTAGTTTGGCGATTCTTTGCTCCGGTTCTTCCTCATTCTAGATGTCAAAGCCAGGAATACTTCGACACGCCTCCTCTAATACTCGTGCCAATGTGACCTGCTTACGTTCTGCGTCGCTCTTTCTCTGCTCCGCTTCCTCCAATTGTGCTGCGAGGCTATCGTTCTGCTTCCTGCTATTTTCCAACAGTATTTGTGAGTGCTGGTCTCGGGCTTGGATTTCCTTCGTGATGGATGACTGACAGAGATGTAATTCCATCATGGAAATCTTAGTGTAATCTATTCCAACTATCATGCTCATCTCCGCGCGAGATGCTGTGTCGGTTATGATGAGCGCGACGCTTGAGACTTGTCCCTGGTGTTCTCTAACCGGCCATTGTCTTGTGTTTGGATGCGCAGGTACTGGGGCACTACTTGCTGCAGCGCCCGTCGCTGATTTTTTTGCTAACTCCCTCAGCTCCAAGATTTGCTTTGTTACATTGGTGATGGCATCAAGATGCGTATCTGCAAACTCTGACCATTTCTTGGTGAGAACTTCTGTGGATTTCGACAGAGCCTGATTAAGCTCTTCACTTGTCAGGGTAGGCTCTTCGTCAATATTCTTGTCTTTCGACTCTTTCGTTTTCTTTCGGGACTGAAGTTTGGTCACTTCTTCGGCCTCTGGTGACTTGCGCTTATCTGGCCGATTAGGGTCTGAGATAGTTTTGATCGACTCCTCTTCTTCTCCTTCGTCTCCGCCATCTCCACCTTGGTTGGTTTCACTCTGCTGCGACTCAGTTTGCTCTTTGCTGTCCTCTAGGGGATCTTACTGCTATGTCTAACTAGGGCCAGCGCCCACATTGGTGACCGGAGGGATTGGGATGTTGGGCTTTGTTCCTTCGTCCTTCAGCCATTCAGCCGGCCATTGCTAAATTACCGCGAGGATGTCATCTTTGGTCACCACATATGGCAACTTCTAGCATGCCTTCTTCTGATCTGCGCGGGCCTGGATAAATACATTGTGCATGTCAGCCCTGAAATTGGCCACTCCATCATATTGAGAGAATAGCTCATTACTGAGCCACGGGGTCTTGACAATCTCATATGAGATACTCATGGCATAAAAGGCGAACACAGTGTTCGTCATCTACTGGGATTCTTTGTCCTGTGACACCCAAAGTGATGCGTACCTCGCTGCACCTGACATGTTCGGAGGTACATCAATAAACTGCGCCTCGATGGGCTCTTTCCATCCGATCAGGGAAATAAGTACGAGCAGCCATGAATAGTGAAAGGGTCTACCTTTTCCCTGCGCATCGTGGGCATCTTCAAGAAATTATTTAGCCATGTATGCTGCCCAGTTGTAAATGTAGCCTTCCGCATAGTTCGCAGCAATACTTACGATCGGGGCATGCACTTCATATGGTCTGCACTTTCTCATCAATTTGCAAGCTAAGAGTTCAGGTGCGAAGCGAATGTTGTGATGCTGAATGGCTGAGGTTTGATACCCTCGCTTCCCTTTCGTCAGCCCAAAGCGTTCCTTCATGCTATGTGCTAGCTTCACATCTTCATGCTTTCCAAAAAACTCAATGCTAGGGTCAGGTCCTTCTTTCGGCAGGCCTGTAATATGGTGAATGAGTTCTTTATTGATAGCGATTTTTTGGGTTCCGATCCATAGGTACCCATCGTGTACCAATGTCAATAATTGTTTGACCACCACGGTTAACTGTGTGTTGCGTCCGAAGTGGGGCACATCGAGCATCTTCAACAAACCAGCTTTGTCCAAGCCAGCAGCCCACTGTTTTACTTCTAATAATGTCGCTTCAGTCTCCTGATAGCGGACAGAGTGTAAGTATGTCCTAGGTGCGAACTGTGGAAATTTCCCATGATCATTTGTATCATGGTCGGCATACTTAAGCCGGTCTATTTTCCCTGTCATTGTGCCGCCCAGCTGCACACCCGGTGGAAGCGAAGGGGTGCGTAATATGAACTTCTTCGTCCACCGAGGGAGCTGAAATCTTGGTCAAATTGGCGAAAGATACGGTGGACGCAGCGGTGCAATGTTCTCATCTTCTTCAAACGGAACCTCTGCTGAGCCGGACGGATTCATCTCGGGATCCTCCTGTGTTTTCCCTGATTGCTGGTGTTTGTCTTCGTTTCGCTTTGAACGAACTTCAGGTTTAATTTTTTTTCTGGTGGAGCGTGTCTGCATTGGCTGGGTCGGTGCTAGGGAAATATCTTCCCGAGTTGCAGACGTAGGTGGGTGGCTGAAAAGGTGCGGCAGAACCTCCTGTTCAAATTCTCTCACTAACTTCTGAAGCTCACTATCAGCTGACATGGATGCACTTGTAAAACTCAAGAAATTGCAGAATGCAAACGCCGTGGGTGTGGGAGTCTTCTTATAGAATCCATCCATGACATCTATCATAACTGTGCATTGATGATACCAAATCTGACAGAGATCTTGTCCAAACGGCAGTAGATTTTCCAAGATCTCATTAATAAAGGTAGTAACTACAGGTAGTGTACCGGCGCTGCCAATTTTAATTTCTTCCAACGGTCATATTTTAATCTTCGACACATATTTCCTTCTTCGGCATAAGTAGTGACTATGGCTGTGCCAAAATAAGGACATTCGACTTTTCCTGATACCTGAGTTAACCTGGCTTCGAACTTCAACCCATCATAGAATGTCTTCCACCACCTCAATAATTCTTTTCATTGTTGAGAACCCTGTCAGAGATAGGTCCTGATATTCATGGAGAAGTTGGGTCACTTTGCTTACCATTTCATCATCCCAATAATCTCTACTAGTAGCGTACTTTGGGTTTTCTTTTGACCCAATGTTTACGGTCCGCGTCTTCAGGGGCTGAGTCACTTCAGGTGCTTCAACTGCTGGTCCATGTACTTTGCAGTGTCCTTCTGACTTAGGAATGTTAATGTTGCACAGATCGTCATCCTTGTCAATTGCGAGGTTATAACATTCTACTGCATTGGCTTCTTGTGCCTTCCAATCAGGTTGGTATTCTAGTATCTCTTGATCATCAAATACTTTAGTATGGATGAACCTAACAGCCGCGTCCAAAGCAGGAGAAACCTCATTAATAGAAAATGTCAGGACAAAACTATCAACAAGACAATCCCAACTTACAGTACCGTGGCGAAGCTCGACCTCCGCATACCAGTTCTTTGCTATAGGTTCTAGGGTGTGCACAAACCTATGTACCCATTCTTCACGAGGTACATGCTTCCATGCCTTGTAGCATTGCTCCAAATGTCCCTGAGGACTAGTCTTACCATTAAACCTACTTCGGACCTCCTGAGGTTGGTCTCTGAATCTTAGGCAAAGGGACTTTTGGCACGCTTCCCAACTATGAATGTACTTTTTGTGACCATTCCACCATCTGGCTGCTGTGGCTCTGAATGTTGAATCCAGAGTCTCCATTTTCTGTAAGTCTGGTACCTGCTCTAAGAATTGCACAATAAACTCTTCTGGGTCTGTCGAACCATCAAAAACAGGTAAGGTTCTTGTCTGTGAGCCAAGCCATCTGAGAGACTTGGTAATTCTGGCACATCGATGGCCATGTAGCTCATACAGTCTATTCTGCCAATTCTCTAGGCCATCATCTGAATCTGTCATGCAGGAGCTGTCACACTGCCAATCCATGATACCTTTGGCAGTAGGATCAACATAATCTTCTTCCTTCACTGTGATATTGTATATGTGGTCCAAAACATCCTGGTCTTCATCTCTTACTGGCTCTGTGTATCTCTCTCCTTGAGAAGGATCCAATGGGACTATGACTCTCAGTCCTTTCCCTACGAAATTCATCTGTCTCTTCTTCAGGTTGATTACTGCATCATTATCTATTGCCCATTCAATGCCTAGTAGTGCTGGATAGGGGTTGCTGTCATCAATTATTTCAATTACCTCAAAGTCTGCTAAGGTACTGACTCCATCAATATCTACTGATACACCAGGGAGTCTTCCTAGGGGCACAATCTTCTGCTGATTGGCTAGTCTCAACTGTATAGGGGACCATTCTAGAATAGGTTTTCCCATTTGTTCCCACGTCTGCTTAGTTAAGACATTTACTTCTGATCCTAGGTCCAGGATGACATCAGTCATGTCATATTCTCCTATCTGAGCATTCAATCTCATTTCCCTACCAATTCTTCTGACTCTATGAACAATTTTTTCCTTACCAGAACTTCGTTGAGGTTTGCAAGAAGCAATAACTTTCTGCAGCTCATTCAAAGCATTCTGATTTCTCAAGAGCTTCATACAACTCTGTAAAAAGGAGGACAGTGTACTTACTTTATCTGTCGAAGCTTCTTGTGGATGCGACTGCTGCTAAGGTTGTTGCGCAGGTACTACTGATGTGTTGGGGTCAGCAAAGTCTCTCTTAGCTTTCATAAATGTCTATTTTTCTCTTTCAACATCAAATGCAGGGATTTTTTCTGTGGCCTTCCGAACCCAAGCCTTGGTAGGCTGTTTCTCCTTGTTCTGCACTTCTGTCGTAGTTCCACTCCTGGTAACAACATTAATGGCTAGGACAGGTTGGTGCTCCACAGCAATCTACTGAATATTCTGAGTAGGGACACTATTTCTTTCTTGAATCTTCACTATTAGCTACGGGCATTGCTTAATCACATGGTCGATAGCTCTGCAATATCGACATGTCGTAGTTGGGTTCCGACAGTCTCTAGCGAGATGTCCTGCCTGGTTACAGTTATAGCACACAACCTAGCCTCGACCTCTACCAGCCATACCACCACGACCATGACCTCCAAAATATCCACGACCTGATGTACTACCACAGTAACCATATCCATCATTGCCTTGGCCATCATTTTGTACCCGATAAGCATCGTAAGTTCATTCTCTCATGAGGTCAAAGTTGTGACACTCATCTTCGTTGTGTCCCACTGATTTACAGAACTTACAATAAGGGTTCTTAGGGACTTGCACATACCTCTGCAGAAGATAGCAGTATTCAGGTCGATGCTGGCCAGTTGTCCTACAGATCTCACAATATAGAACACTAGGGTTGAACGGGTTTGGTGCACCAGAATTCAGGAAATTTCTTACCGCAGGACATTGTTCCTTGTCATGACTCTCTGTTCGACATCGTGTACACCAAACCTCTTTGTGACTAGCTTTCCCTTTTTTCATATCGCGAAGCTCCAGAGCCATCGCTGCCAACTGCGCTTGTATTTGAGTGATACCAGAATTATCTTCGACCGGGGCTGTTTCAAGCTTCATAGCGATTTCCAAGGCCTCCTGCTGATCCGCAACCTTCTGTTGCATGAGTGGAGTCCTGATGTGTGGTAACAGAGCTGCGATGAACCATTCCTTATGCTGCGCTAGTCCAATAGTGAAACTGACTTGTTCTAGCAGAACTTTGAACCTCTGATCAAAGTCCCACACTGATTCTCCTCGCCTCTGCTAGATTTCCTTTAGTTCAGTGATACACTGCAACTCTGATTTAGGATTCTTAAATTCCTTTATCATTGCTGCTTTTATATCAGCCAAGGCATGGTTTTGAGTGCTGGAAAAATTTATGAACCAGGTCAGAGCACGGTCTCTGAAAGAAGTAACCAGCTGCACTCTTTTGTATCTTGATCCGTTGTGTTCTTAGCAGTCCACACTGCTTCACATAAAAACCAGAACTATTCTGGATCCTCTGATCCAGTTCCTTTGAAAATAGGGAGCTTAATGTCGTCATTCATATGGGCCATCGCGGGTCTAGGGGAGGAGGGAGGGGGACTGGTAGTAGGTGGGGGGGGAACTTACTGGGGTAGACTGACCTACGACATGAATACTCGAGCTAGGGTTACTTTCAGACTGCGGCGGGTTCTCAGGGATAATAGGTCTTCGCTGCGGGGTTACCGAAGGGTTTCCAACAGAAGGGGTTTCTTCGGGCTTTGAGACTACTGGACTTACGGGGTTAGACTCGGTATTCCGACCTAGGGTATAGGACTCAAAATTTCTCTTGTACCTTTTTCCACTTCGCAGCAAACCACTTTGCTTGTTGAAGGTACTTTCACTTGCAAACATAAGTTAGTAGTGCTAAATCTAACAGTCTGATTCAATGAGCAATATACCTTTTTCAACCAATAGCATTTTAATTCTCAAACTAAATGAATTCAAGTACTTACCCCTTGGTCCTTTGAAGAACTGTCATTCAGCTTCGCTGAAGGACGTACTTGTGTCAATGGTGAACTCCGTCGCAAATGCTTCAAGGGTTCGCGTTGTCCCAAAATCAATAGCACGGGATATCTCATTTTTCACCCTTTTCAGTATATTAATTCTTGTGGGGGTCCAATCAGGAAACTGACATTCTTGGAATTTCGTCCTTCTCTCTGTTAAACTGGATAACCACTGGTGAAACTCTATGTGGATACTACCCAAGAAAATTTCATACACATCAGAAAAAACATACCTTTGTAAAAAGTCGTTTGCACTGCGACGCGGATCTTTGTTCTCTTGTACAGCAAAGTTCAGATAAGTCTCTTCAATCCAATCACTGATATCTTTCACTGAGGGTCTCCAAAACATATCCCTCGAGGTATGACATAAACCCCTCTTGAGCAGATACTGATTTCAACCGGCAACAGAACCAATTTGTTGGGCTGTAGGGCAGACCCGGGCTTTATACCATTAAATTCGCACCAACAAAAGACCCACAGTGTTGGCCCTTTCGGCAACAACCTGCGAACAGGTTGCAGTCTCACTCGAAACAGCTATGGGGTGCCGCAGAATCAGGTTTCTACAAGTAGAAGAGGGATATTACTGTACCTTTAGCTTCTAACAATTATAATCATAAAATGCAGAGCTTTAATAGTTACTTATTTAGCTTCGCGGTTAGATAAACAAACAGTGCATTGCTTAACCCTTTACTGGGAATTCCATCAAAGTTTAGTATTTAGCAGTGATATTACTTATCAGTTATATATTTATCAATGCATAAAAGAACATAACAACAACACAACAAAAACCACAACACACGATATAACGTGGTTCACCCCCAGTTTAGGGGTTACGTCCATAGAACTGTGTTTTATTCAACTCTTTATAAAAATCACAGTTCTGATATGCGCACTCAGCTACAGATCCCTTCAAGTCCTCAAAGCCGCGCACACAGCTGCAGGCCTCTGCACACACAGCTACAGATTTCCTTAATCACCCAAAAAGCTCTGCGCTCACAGTTGCAGAGGTCATCCACACACACATCTGGGACTTAACCTTCTTACAAAACAAGCCTTAGCTTCGCATCAATTCATCTTACATCAAAAGCCTAAACTGACTTCTTTACAAGAGTGCTTATTTATAGTGCACTTATTACAAAACATGGGCTTAAACCATGGGCACTCCGAACCCTAAACCCTGGACTTAAACCATGGGTTTATTACAAAAAGAAGGTTTTTACTCAACCCCGACACTCCTAAGACTGTTTTGAATCGAAACTCCGCTTACAACTTCCACAAAAACCGTGGAGTTACCAAAATTAGGGACCGTTAAGGTGCGCGCCCCAACATTAACAGAGAGAAGGATGAACTTCCAAGAAGGTCAGTTTCCTGATTGGACCCCCACAAGAATTAATATATTGAAAAGGGTGAACAACAAGATATCCCGGGCTGTTGATTTCTGGACAACGCGAACCCTTGAAGCATTTTTGACGAAGTTCGCCATTGACACAAGTACATCCTTCAGCGAAGTCGAACGACAGTTTTTCAAAGGGCCAAGGGGTAAGTACTTGAATTCATTTAGCTTGAGAATTAAAATGCTATTGGCTGAAAAATGTATATTGTTCATTGAATCAGACTGTTAGATTTAGTATTACTAACCTGTGTTTACAAGTGAAAGTACCTTCGACGAGCAAAGTGGTTTGCTGTGAAGTGGCAAAAGGTACAAGAGAAATTTTGAGTCTTATACCCTAGGTCAGAATACCGAGTCTAACCCCGTAAGTCCAGCAGCATCAGAGCCCGAAGAAACCCCCTCTATTGGAAATCCTCCGGTAACCCCGCAGCGAAGACCTATTATCCCTGAGAACCTGTCACAGTCTGAAAGTAACCCTAGCCTGAGTATTCCTGTCGCAGGTCAGTCTACCCCAGTAAGTTCCCCCCCGCCTACTACCAGTCCCCCTCCCCGCCCCCTAGATCCGCGATGGCCCATATGAATGACGACATTAATCTCCCTGTTTTCAAAGGAACTGGATCAGAGGATCCAGAACAGTTTTGGTTCTTATGCGAAGCAGTGTGGACTGCTAAGAACATTACGGATCAAGATACAAGAAGAGTGCAGCTAGTTACTTCTTTTAGAGACCGCACTTTGACCTGGTTCATGAAGTTTTCTAGTACTCAGAACCATGTCTTGGCTGATATAAAAGCAGTAATGATAAAGGAATTTAAGAAGCCTAAATCAGAGTCGCAGTGTATCACTGAACTAAAAGAAATTCAGCAGCGGCGAGGAGAATCAGTGTGGGACTTTGATCAGAGGTTCAAAGTTCTGCTAGATCAATTCAGTTTCACTATTGGACCAGCGCAGCATAAGGAATGGTTCATCACAGCTTTGTTATTGCACATCAGGACTCCACTCATGCAACAGAAGGTTGCGGATTAGCAGGAGGCTTTGGAAATCGCTATGAAGCTTGAAACAGCCCCTGTCGAAGATAATTCTGGTATTGCTCAAATACAAGCGCAGTTGGTAGTGATGGATCTGGAGCTTCGCAATATGAAAAAAGGGAAAGCTATTCGTGAAGAGGTTTGGTGTACACGATGTCGGATAGAGGGTCACGACAAGGAACAGTGTCCTGCGGTAAGAAATTTGTTGAATTTTGGTGCAACAAACCCGTTCAACCCTAGTGTTCTATATTGTGAGATCTGTAGGACAACTGGCTAGCATCAACCTGAAGACTGCTATCTTCTGCAGTGGTATGTGCAAGTCCCTAAGAATCCTTATTGCAAGTTCTGTAAGTCAGCGGGACACAACGAAGATGAGTGTCGCAGCTTTGAACTCATGAGAGAATGAACTTATGATGCTTATCGGGTACAAAACGATGGCCAAGGCAATGATGGATATGGTTACCATGGTAGTACATCAGGTCACAGAACTTTTGGAGGTCGTGGTCGTGGTGGTATGGCTGGTAGAGGACGAGGCCAGGTTATGTGCTATAACTGTAACCAGGCAAGACATCTAGCTAGAGACTGTCGGAACCCAACTACGACATGTTGATATTGCACAGCTGTCGACCATGTGATTGAGCAATGCCTGCAGCTGATAGCCAAGATTCAATATAGAAATAGTGCCCCTATTCAGAATATTCAGCTGATTGCTATGGAGCAACGACCTGTCCCAGCCATTAATGTTGTTACCAGGAGTGGAGCTACAACGGAAGTGCAGAACAAGGAGAAACAACCTGCCGAGGCTTAGGTTCGGAAGGCCCCAGAAAAAAATCCCAGCATTTGATGTCGAAAGAGAAAAAGAGACATTTATGGAAGCCAAGAGAGACTTTGCTGACCCCAACACATCAGTAGCACCTGCGCAACAACCTCAGCAACAGTCGCAGCCGCAAGAATCTTTGACGGATAAAGTAAGTACACTGTCCTCCTTTTTACAGAGTTGTATGAAGCTCTTAAGAAATCAGAATGCTTTAAATGAGTTGTAGAAAGTTATTGCTTCTTGCGAACCTCAGCAAAGTCCTGGTAAGGAAAAAACTCATCATAGAGTTAGAAGAACCGGCAGAGAGATGAGATTGGCTGCTCAGATAGGAGAATATGACATGACTGATGTCGTCTTGGACCTAGGATCAGAAGTAAATGTCTTAACTAAGTAGACATGGGAACAAATGGGAAAACCTACTCTGGAATGGTCCCCTATACAGTTGAGATTAGCCAATCAGTAGAATATTGTGCACCTAGAAAGACTCCCTAGCGTATCAGTAGATATTGATGGAGTCAGTACCTTAGTAGACTTTGAGGTAATTGAAATCATTGATGACAGCAACCCCTATCCAGCATTGCTAGGCATTGAATGGGCAATAGATAATGATGCAGTAATCAACCTGAAGAAAAGGTAGATGACTTTCGAAGGGAAAGGACTGAGAGTCATAGTACCATTGGATCCTTCTCAAGCAGAGAGATACACCGAGCCAGTAAGAGATGAAGACCAGGATGTTTTGGACCATATGTACAATATCACAGCGAAGGAAGAAGATTATGTTGATCCTACTGCCAAAGGTATCATGGATTGGCAGTGTGACAGCTCCTGCATGACCGATTTAGATGATGGCCTAGAGAATTGGCAGAATAGACTGTATGAGCTACATGGACATCGATGTGCAAGAATTACCAAGTCTCTCAGATGGCTTAGTTCACAGACAAGAACCTTACCTGTTTTTGATGGTTCAACAGACCCATAAGAGTTTATTGTGCAATTCTTAGAGCAGGTACTAGGCTCACAGAAAATGGATACTCTATATTTAGCATTCAGAGCCACAACATCCAGATGGTGGAATGGTCACAAAAAGTACATTCATAGTTGGGAAGTGTGCCAGAAGTCCCTTTGCCTAAGATTCAGGGACCAACCTCAAGAGGTGCGAAGCAGGTTTAATGGTAAGACTAGTCCTCAGAGACATTTGGAGCAATGCTACAAAGCATGGAAGCATGTACCTCATGAAGAATGGGTACATAGGTTTGTGCACACCCTGGAACCTATAGTAAAGAACTGGTATGTGGAGGTCGAGCTTCGCCACGGTACTGTAAGTTGGGATAGTCTTGTTGATAGTTTTGTGCTGACATTTTCTATTAATGAGGTTTGTCCTGCTTTGGATGCAGTTGTTAGGTTGATCCATACTAAAGTATTTGATGATCAAGAAATAGCAGAATACCAACTTGATTGGAAGGAACAAGAAGCCAATGTAGTAGAATGTTATAACCTTGCAATTGACGAGGATGATGATCCGCGCAAAATTAACATTCCTGAGTCAGAAGGACATTGCAAAGTACATGGACCAGCAATTGAAGCACCTGAAGTGACTCAGCCCCTGAGGACGCGGACAATAAACATTGGATTAGATGGAAAGCCTAAGTATGTTACCATTGGAGATTATTGGGATGAAGAAATGGTGAGCAAAGTGACCCAACTTCTCCATGAGTATCAGGACCTATTTCTGACGAAGTTCTCAGAACTAAAGGGAATCATTGAGGCGGTGGAAGACATTCTGTCATGGGTTGAATTTTGAAGCCATGTCGAAGATGGTATCAGGAAGTGTCGAATGTCCCCATTATGGTGCAGCCAGAGTTACTGCTTGTGCCAAAGAAGGAAAGATCTGTCGAAGCTTAAAATACGACCGTTGGAGGAAACCAAATTTGGCGGCGCCTGTACGTTCCCTGTATTAACTACCTGTATTAATGAGATCTTGACAAGCCTAACGCCATTTGGACAAGATCTCTGTCAGATTTGGTGTCTTCAATGCACAGTTATGACAGATTTTGTTGATGGATTCTATAAGAAGACACCCACACCTGTAAAGTTTGCATTACGCAGTTTTTTGAGGTTTACAATTGAGCCCATGACAGCTGATCGTGAGCTTCAGGAATTAGTGAGAGAATTTGAACAGGGGGGTCTACCGAACCTTTTCAGCCATCCACCTGCGCCTGCACGCTGCGAAGAGACTCCCCCAGTACCACCTCAACCAATGCAGACACAATCTACCAGAAAGAAGTTTAAACCAGAAGTACTCTCTAGGTGGAACAAAGACAGACACAAGCAATCAGGGCAAACACCGGAGGATCCCAAGATGAATCCATGTGGTTCAATGGAGATCCCATCTAAAGGGGATGAGAACATTGCACCACAGCGTCCACCATATCTTCAGCCTGTTCGACCAGGAGTTCAACCACCGCGGCGGAATGCTAAGTTCACTTTACGCACCCCTTCGCTGCCACAGGGTGTGCAGTTGGTCGGAACCATGACAGGGAAAATAGACCGACGTAAGTATGCAGATCACGATACGAATGATCATGGGAAGTTTCCACAGTTCGCCACGGGAACATACTTGCACTTCATCAAATATCCGGAGACTGGAGCGACACTACTGGAAGTGAAACAGTGGGCTGCTGGCTTAGACAAAGCTGGTTTGTTGAAGATGCTCGATGTTTCCCACTTTGGTCGCAGCACACAGGTGACCATAGTGGTCAAGTAGCTCTTGGCATTAGTACATGATGGGTACCTATGGATAGGAGACAAAAGAATTCCTATCAATGGTGAGCTTATTCATAGGATCACAGGCTTACCAAGGGAAGGGCCTGATTCGGGGATATAATTTCCCTCAAAACACGAAGATACGAAGCTGGCACAAAGCATGAAGGACCGCTTCAGCCTAATGAAAGGGAAGCGAGGGTATCAAACCTCGACAATTCAGCACCAAAACATTCGCTTCGCAGCTGAACTCTTAGCCTGCAAATTGATGAGAAAGTGCAGACCATATGAAGTGCCTGCCCTGATTTTCAGTATTGCTGCGAACTGTTCCAAAGGCTATAGTTACAACTGGGCAGCGTATATTGCGAAGGAATTCCTTGAAGATGCCCGTGACGTGCAGAAGAAAGGTAGACCTTTTCACTACTCTTGGTTGATAGTCCTTATCGCACTAGTAGGTTGGAAAGAACCTACCGAGGCACAGTTTGTTGCTGTGCCTCCGAACATGCCTGGCGCAGCGAGGTACGCATCTCTCTGGGTGTCACAGGACAAAGCATCCCAGCAGATGATGAACTATGTGTTTGCCTTTTATATGATGAGTATCTCATATGAGCTCGTAAAAACCTCGTAGCTCAGTAATGAGCTATTCTCTCAATATGATGGAGTGGCCAACTTCAGGGCCGACATGCACAAAGTCTTCATCCAGGGCTGCGCAGATAAGAAGAAGGCATGCTGGAAGTTGCCATATGTGGTGACCAAAGAAGACATGCTCGCAGTAGTTTAGCAGTGGCTGGCTGAATGGTTGAAGGACGCAGGAACAAAGCCCAGCATTCCAATCCCTCGGGTCACCAATGTGGGCGTTGGCCCTAGTCAGACACAGCAGAATGACGCACTCGAGGAAAGTGAAGAACAGAGTGCATCACAGCAGAGTGAAAGTGATAAGGGTGGAGATGATGGAGATGAAGAGGAAGCAGAGGATTCGGTCAAAACAGTCTCAGACGCTAATCGGCCGGATAAGCACAAGTTGCCAGAAGCAGAGGAAGTGACCAAACCTCAATCCCGAAAGAAAACGAAGGCGTCAAAAGACAAGAATATCGACGAAAAAACCGCCTTGACCACTAAGGAGCTTGATCAGGCTCTGACGAAGTCCACAGAAGTTCTCACCAAGAAATGGTCAGAGTTTGTAGCCGCGCACCTTGATGCGCTCACCGGCGTAGCTCAGGGAATTTCAGAGCTGAAGGACTTAGCAGAAAAATCAGCAACTGGTGCTGTAGCAAGCAACACCCCAGTAAGTCCACGGTCGAACATAAGACAATGGCCAACTAGAGAAAACAGGGGGCAAGTGTCAAGCGTAGCACTCATAATAACTGACGCAGCATCTCGCTCAAAGATGAGCAGGATAGTTGGAATCGATTACACCAAGATGTCCATGACAGAGTTGCATCTCTGCCAAGTAGCGATCATGAAGGAGATCCAAGCACGAGACAACTACTCACAGATACAATTGGAAAATACCATGAAGCAGAGCGAGAGCCTCGAAGCGCAGTTGAAGGAAGCAGAGCAGAGGAAGAGCAACGCAGAACGTACGTAGGTCACATTGGCATGAGTATTGGATGAGGCATGTTAAAGTCTTCCTGGATTTGACATACAGGCTGAGGAAGAGCCAGAGCAAAGTATTACCAAGCTAAAAGACTACGCACAGTAGACTCGCAGTGAAATAGAGAAGCTCAAAGCAGAACATGAGGCTCAAATTGCAGAGCTTCAACTACGCATCATCCCGGAGAGACCACCAGAGGTTAGGGAGCAGCGTCACAGAGACATTCAGGCTTCAACAACGAAGATCTCTGATCTTGTAGGCAGTGCAGCCAAGCTGCTAGAGGAAAGCGTCGACGCCTGGACAACACTGCAGGAAAACCCCGAAGTACAAAAGCTGTAGGAAACCATCAAGCAGCGACAAGCAGAGTTGGATGCAGTAAAAGGGGAAATTAAGACCCTTCCCCCTATGCAGAAAATGCTCAAGGTAAAACAAAGCAAGGAACTCCAGCAGGAGATTGAGTCGTACAAAACAAAAGCAACACTGCTGGAAAATTCTATGTAGCCCCTTGTCAACGAGGCCTTGGAATTGAGTACTGCTGTGGACAACCAGCTCAAAGTTCTGAAGGAGTATGATGCATTTGCACAGGAAAGGCTAGCGAAGCATCAATGATAGCATTGCAGGAGCTGGTGGAGAAGGAGCAAGCAACCGACAATATCATGCCTGGCCTCAACAAACAGTTCACTATCTTCGCCAACAAAGTTCTCCCACCAGACAAGCAGTTGAGTGTCTCGGGATGGGACACTGGTGAGTCTTAGGGGCCTGTTGGGGCGCGCACCTTAAAAATCCTTAATTTTGGTAACTCCATGGTTTTTGTGGAAGTTTGTAAGCGGAGTTGCGGCTCAAAATAGTCTTAGGGGTGTCGGGGTTAAGTCAAATCCCTCTTTTTGTAATTAACCCATGGTTTAAATCCAGGGTTTAGGGTTTAGGGTGCCCATGGTTTAAGCCCATGGTTTTGTAATAAGTGCACTTGTATAAATAAGCACTTTTGTAAAAGAGTCAGGTTAGGCTTTTGATGTAAGAGGAATTGATGCGAAGCTAAGGCTTGTTTTTTAAGGAAGGTTAAGTCCCAGCTGTGTGTGTGGACGACCTCTGCAGCTGTGTGCGCAAAGGGTTTTGGGTGATTAAGAAGATCTGTAGCTTTGTGCGCAGAGATCTGTAGCTTAGTGCGCAGCTTTGAGGAATTGAAGGGATCTGTAGCTGAGTGCGCAGATCAGAACTGTGGTTTTTGTAAAGAGTTGAATAAAACACAGTTCTGTGGACGTAGCCCCTAAACTGGGGGTGAACCACGTTATATCTTGTGTTGTGGTTCTTTTGTGTTGTTTTTATGTTATTTTATGCATTGATAAATATATAACTGATAAGTAAGATCACTGCTAAATACTAACTTCACTGTAAATTCCCAGTAAAGGGTTAAGCAAGGCATTGTTTGTTTATCTAACCGCGAAGCTAAATAAGTGAATGTCAAAGCTTTGTATTTTATGATTACCATTTGTTAGAAGCTAAAGGTACAGTAATATCCCTCTTCTGCTTGCAGAAACCTGATTCTGCGGCACCCCATAGCTGTTTCGGGTGAGATTGCAACCTGTTTGCAGGTTGTTGCTGAAAGGGCCAACGCTGTGGGTCTTTTGTTGGTGCGAAGACAAAAGTATAGAACCCGGGTCTGCCCTAAGCCCAACACCATTTTCATTTTTATTCCCACCCTTACGATTATTTTTTCCTTTCTTTTTATTCCTTCCAAGTTGCTGGTTGCATTTTGGATTTGACGTTTGCACGGAGAGTACACTCATTGATTGGGTAGGTTGAGATGAAGTCGTAGCTTGTCCCGACGCAGGCTGGTTAATCGATAACTGGCTCACTTGTTTTGTAACCGAGTCTACAGGTTTGGTACTTGTGGAGCCAACAATACCATCGGCATGTGGCCCAGGTTTGATCTTGGGGTCAAAATTGGATCTTGGAGCATTCGGGATAATTTCATACAAGAGTCTGGATTGAGCATAGATCAAATGCAACTATTGAGCCCTAAAAATAGCTTGGTCCTCATTTTGAACTTTGAATGTAGAAACATCCTTCGCAATGTAAGGTAACAATAACTTGAGGACCCACTCTAGACGAAACTCTAGTGGTATAAAGGCTTTAATTAATCGTTTCTGTCTACGCCACTCTTGAATATGATCCGAAATATGTGTGGCTTTGTCTTGCCAAAAGGTCGACAAGAGTTCGGTACCAACGTTGTAATGGGTAGCTGGAAATGATTAATAAAAGTCATGGCAAGGTCATCAACTATAGTATAGGTCCCCCCCGGTAGCTCTATATACCATTTCTCCACAGGACCCGTGAGGGTGCATTGAAATAGCTTCAAACGGATGGAATCATCGTGTAAAAAATTAGAAGAGCACCAAAGGTGGAAGGTTGTGACATGCTCACTAGGATCTTCACTAGCCTTACCTTCAAACTTGGGAATGTCCGAAGGAAGCTTAGTAGGGACTATCGACCATGCCGAATTATGAAACAAAGGATCATTCATCAATCTCGAAAAATTAGGTAGGTTCAAAGTCGCAAGGAAAGGGAGCCTAGGTTGAGCCAGTCGATGCCACGCTCCCTGGTAGGACTGATTCATATAAGGTTGATTGCTATACACACCATGGCCTTGGCCAGTGGGATAATAATCTCCTCCCATTTGACCCATGAAGGGCTGCATGGAGCATTGTAATGTGGAGTACCTTATTATGAGGTTCTACAAAGCCATAATTAGAAGAGTAAGCAGGTTGTTGATACCCGCACCCATATGGTTGATAGTTTTGTTCATACTGTGGTCCATAAGAATGTCCATGGGAAGCTCCATGAGATGGTCCATGGGATGATCCATAAGGTGTCCCATGAGATGTTCCATAGTTAGGTATATGGGAAGCTCCATGAGCTTGACCATGAGATGATCCATCAGGTATTCCATGAGACGATCCAGAAATAGGTACTTGACCTGCTGACACAATAGGAGGCACTTGGCTTTGTGATACTATAGTGTTAGAAGTCACAGGATGAACATGGCTTGAAGTTGAACTCCGACCCAAAGGACCACTAGAGTTAGGAAGAGGTTGAGAAGATGATGGAATATGTGAAGGAATGTAGCTTGTACCCCCAATATTCACATGTCTCGGCTGAGGTCCCCGAGGAGGAACACTAGTGCTAGGTCTGGGCTATATTTGTGAAGGAATTGCAACTGTAGGAGTGGATGGCGCAATGTGACTACTATGAACAAACTTCTCCACATGGAAAGGAATGGAAGTGCCCCCAGGCACAGTACCAAGGTCACTAACCGGTTCGACGTGAGATGCCAGAGCAGGATCAGGAACATTAGGCATGCAATATCTAATGTGGCCAATGCTGGTCGGTTCATGGTGAGTCTATTCACCTGAATAGTATAACCAATACCGGGGGTCGAAGATAATGTAATAAGGAAACTATTATAAATCATATTATGACGGTCCAGTCCCATAAGGACCAGACTCAGGTAGAGTTCCATATGTTCTTGAAGGATCAACTTCTGCTGCTAGAGGTGGGGAAGGTGGAAGCTCCGGGACCTCAGGATGATGACGACTCATGGCGATATCTCTATGTGAATCAATGTGATGACTAGTCCTCCCGGCCTGTTTGGCTCTCTCTCCCAAGGGAGGAGGAGACGTATAAGGTGGAGTACCTGCTAAACGACAAGAGTGACGAGGATCCGCACTTGGATCCACAATGAATCAACAAAAAGAAAAGACTCAATCTATCTACGCAACCCTAAGCAGACTAGCATGCACAGAGCATACACCTAAGAAAATATAAATCTAAACAATAAGAAAACCAAGGGTAGGATAAGTGAGCTCCCGAATGAAGTAGGTATGTCTCTCCTAAGAGAGGCTTGAGACTCCCATACACAACAAGCATAGGTTCGTAACCAATTATAGTGGCCCTCAGCTTCAACGCATATAGCGACTGTGCCATCCGACTCCTACCTAGCCAGGACACATGCAGAATAACCTCTGCAAATACCCCCTCGATAACCTAGGTAAAGAAACTAAGGTCACCTCAATATAACCAATGCTCAGGTAGACAGTTGTAGGCGAGATTGACCATATGGACAGGGTAGCAAATCCCGAAGCCTGAAAGAACAACTGGTACCCCAAGGGTGCACCAACCAATACCTCAAAGGCCCCTAGATACGAATACAATCCTGGAAATATCTCTGATGCTCATAGAAAGTAACCAGTGGTCATCCCAGTCACAATTGCGTGCACTGCCTCGTGCTTAACTCCCGTGTAAAAGGAGCATCCTAAGAAACACTAATTATTCCAAGGGTTTCACACTCTCACTTGGACAGACACCTAATTGTTTTGTTTAGTGGTCTTGGAGAATTAACTTACAATGAACTATTCAAAGACCCTAAAACCTAATCTTGTTGATGCACCCTAGAAAATAAAAGAGTGATTCATTTTATTAAGAGTTGATTTTATTTGGCTGTTATACTCAAAGGGTAATGGTCGTGCAACTTATGGTGTTATGACACAACATGAAGCAAAGTGTAGACATAACAATCAATGCAAATGCACTATGTAGAATGAAAAATAGGGTATGCTACTACGTGAAGTGCAAAATTTTTCCTTCAAATGTAAGTGCAGTCATTCCTATATGAAAATCTGACTAAGATTCACCAAGCAAACCTAATGCAAGTACCATGCTAATGCAAAATGCAAGCAATGCATAACTATGCAAAAGCAAAATATTTTTGTATTTTTGAGTTAAATGAGATATAAAATAAAAAAAGATGACTCTACAACCCTCAGACTCTGCAACCACTCACAAACAACAACCAAGCAAAGCACTAAGGTAAAAGATACCTAATGCACTAATCTCAAAACAAAAAAAGTAGAAAATGAATGACAAGAACATTTCTAAAAATCAAATTAAAAATAGTCTCTGGTCAGAAACATAGGGTTTAAACAGACTCCAGAAGCATCCAAGAAGACTCAACAATCATCCAAAATCACCCAGCAACACTTAATCCTCCTAATAAAGCAAAAAATCAAGGCATACACGACTGTTCTCAACCTGCATACATACGCCATTGTTCGAGGAAAACCCGCGTGTATACGCGAGTGTGAAAGCTAAAACCGCGTACAGGAAGAAAAAGGAAGAAAAATAAGGTAAATAAAGAATATGAGACAAAATTTACTCCTTCAGGACCCTACTGGGAAAAAATACCCCCAGACCCGACACAGAAATAGAGAAATTAGAGCAATTCAAGTACATTGAATACCAAAAAATCCCCCAAAAGAAACAACTGGGAACCTCACTAGTATGGTCACCAATTCTATTACGGAGAGACTTCCTATGGCTTGGGGTGTACCACAATAGACAGATAGACCATAGAAATCAATCCCTTCCCAATATGCAAGAGAAACCAAACATCTAACACTAAAGGATCTCAAATCATACCTTATTCCGGACGGTTGAAATAGATCCCCGTTGAGCTTTTTCCAATCCCGCTTGCGCTAGAAATTTGCTCTCAACAACAACAAACAAGACAAGCATGCTATATAATATGGTGTTATATCTACTCTAGCATATATAATCAACAATGTATAAGCAATTAAACATATCCATAGATTCAATATTCATTCAAATGCACATTATTGGACAGAAAAGGATATTTATATTAATCAAATTAGAGATTACACAATTGACACCTCTGTCGGCACGTCTGCGAACCAGAGAAACTGATTCTTCCACTTGGGCCTCCACCACCTCAATTCTCCATCTCTCGATAGCAAGCTCACAAGCAAAGGTAAGCTTGGGAAAAACAAAAGTGCTCCAAAGGGACAAAGGGATGTAGACTCAAGTATAAGCAAGCTATGACAACAATGGACTATAGTTTCCTTGCTCTTCAATTCCTCCTCTTCAATGTATCCAAGGGGTTCCTTATATAGCACTCCAAAGGGGTAATGGAGGGTCAAATTTGAGCGATCTCGAGGGATATGGAAGGCCAAAAGTCAAGTGGTTCAGACACACATCAAGGAAAACTCCAAAAATGTTTGGAATTATACACACATCCCGATGTATGCGGGTTTGAGGTCAATATCCGTGTATACACGCGAGTATGGGATTAAAAGTCACGTAAAACAATAAACAAGCATTTTAAGGGATGAACTTGGAAACATCAAAGTATAATATTGGTCCATGGGGTCGAAAGAGTTTGCAGAGGGACAGGGAAGGCCATAAATATGTGATCAACCATGTGTGGTAAAATCAGCTGCAACAGCAAGAGAAGAATGTTTCTTCAAAATAATATTTAAAGCTTTATCCCAAAGTATGAAACATTTCAAATAAGGAGGTTTCATTGGTCACTATGAA
Source organism: Pseudotsuga menziesii (assembly GCA_001517045.1). Classification (NCBI taxonomy): domain Eukaryota; kingdom Viridiplantae; phylum Streptophyta; class Pinopsida; order Pinales; family Pinaceae; genus Pseudotsuga; species Pseudotsuga menziesii. Next base: position 111,388 of record LPNX011118773.1, on the reverse strand, counting down.
GGACCATGTATAAAATACACTAAATCTAGCAGTAACTACCAAAAACATAGTTGCAGAAATGAGGCTTAATCTGCAGAAGATCCCAGTGCTTGATAAAACTCATTTACACAAGCAAACTGGAGAGGTCATCATAGACACTGATCTAATGAAAGCTACATTAAAAGTCTCAAAGTTACAAACTATAGTATCCATGATAGAAGGTCAATTGAAGGAGGAGAAGGTAGAAAATAAAATACATCAACAACAAAATATGAAGCTTCAAGGTGATCGTTTGGCTGTGGATAGTGAGGTGGATAAAGGAAAAGCTACTAAGAAGATTTTGGCTGAAAAAGAGAGCATTATCCAGCAGTTGAAAAAGAAGCTGAAGATTCCAGCCACTCAGTTGATTCATGTTTATGCGTTAACTGAGTTAGAGAAGGAAAAAGATTAATTGTCCTAGGAATTAAATGACCGTAAGGCTAAATTATTAAATCTTGTTGGAGAACAAATTCAATGGGAAAAGGAAAAAAGGTTTCCTTATAGCTAAAATCGATGTTTTGAATGAAAATCAATTGGCCTTGGAGAAGGAGAGAGAGGAAAAACAAAAAAGATAAGCTAAAGGAAACAAATCAGCCAAGTAAAGAAGCAAATACTGAAGCTATTGTCCAGGCAATATCACAAGTTAGCTTGAGAGATGAAGATATAAAAAGCCTAAAAATAGAAAATCAAAAGATGGCTAGAATAATTACAAAGATGGAATAATAAAGAAAGATTTTTGAAAATAAGAATAAGGAGCTGTTGGACAGAAATGACAAGTTAGAAAAACAACTGTTAGGAAAGTTGCCAGTATAAGGTGCTAGACATCTACTTTGGGATATGATTATTGTTGAAGCAACAAAAATAAGGCCTTATTTACATTATATCAAGGATAAGGATATGGTGATCAACGTGGCCATATAAAGTTGTATAGTTGTAAAAGAGGCCTTGGGTAGAAAACTAGCAAATACAGCTAGAAACACTATAAAGTTTCTCAATACTTTGTCTAAAGAGGAATTGAGAACAATGGGCATCAAAGACAGAATCACAATAATAACTTAGGACATAAAAGTTAATGGTAAATATCAACACATTGAGACTGTCCAAGAAAAGGAAGACATAATGTTGCATCAGGTGAAATCTTTTAAAGTTCCATTCATAGAATTATTTCAGAAAGGGCTTCCTCCTTTTTGGTATGAAGATGGCAAGCTGATTTCTCAGTCTGAATATCGGGCCTTTCTAGTTAAAGCTACGTTATATCATAAGAATTTTGAATATATGACTCGGTCTTTATCAAGAAAAGTCATAGTGTATAAGCTAGTTGTCGATTTTGAATTGGTAAATTCATTCAGGACAATTTGTTAGACCTCTTAATCCTAAGTTTTATAGTCTAGGTATTTTTCTAGTATTTTATTAAAAGAATAAATTAGTTTAATGTGCCAGTAGACTTTGAATAGGATTGTTTCATTGTAAATGACACCTATCATTTTCATGTGATTATATGATTGGTTTTCATCCTACTTCTTAGTATAGGTTTGAGCTATATAAACAAGATCTCTTCTCTATGAGAGGTTAAGAGAGTCTTGTAAGTATGTTGTAATTCTGTTTTTCCTTATTAACAAAATTATGTGTCTGAGGACACTTCTTCATCATTTGGTATCGGAGCCATGATGAACTAATGTTGGATTGACAAAGGGTGTTAGTCTTCTCAACATCGATGTTATTGACAAAGGATGCTAGTCTTCTTTGGGAGGTAACTTTTGTTATCAAATTGATAAGGAAAAGCTAGTTGTGATAAATTGCAGATTTATCCATTGTTAGTGTTTTTGTTGTTGCATAGATCTATAGGTTTTTTTAATTCTAATAGATTTTTAAAACTATGGTGAATACCAGTGTACTGGTTTTGATTTTTTTTTTAAAAGTTTCTTTAGATTTATGAATATTTGGCAAAAGTTTTTAGAGTCACTATGTTCAATCTTGATCTATAAAATTATGGATTTTACTATATTTTTGGTTTGAGATCTGATTTTAAAAAATCCATCAGCGATCTGCAATTTAGATCTACATGAATGTTGCATATTTTGCATCATTTGGGTTTGGTATTCATTTGATCTGATCTGAATCGATGTAAGCCAGTGAGCAAGCCAATTCTAGCTAGCAAATTCATTGTTTTCAGCAATCTGTAAATTCGATCTAAAATCATCATATGATCTAAAACCAGTTAGCAAAATCATCTAGTGTCCGACGATCTGCTAGCAGTTCACCAGCAATCTACGATCTGAGTCAGATCCACACCAGTGACTCTCTCTCCAATCTGAAACCGTGATTTGAAATTTGTCAATTCGATATGATCTGAATTTAACATTGTTCGGGTACACAGGGTACTCCCAAAAGACCGAACACCTTCAGCAACCGCTTCACACAAATAGATCATAGATCAACACACCAATGTTTGTCATGTGGTTAAAACCCTCGAGAGGGAAACAATCCACGACCCCAGCCAAATAGCTACTTGGAGCAATTTATTATGCAAAAGAAAGAAAGTTACATATGAGCTTCTCATAATCGATCAACTAGCCAAGGACCCTCTATGCTCTTTAAATAGAGATCATAGACCAATCGGGTGTTAAGCCATGGATCAATGGTAGGTATGATCTAAGAGAAGTTGAACCGTCGGATCACTCTATGTCTAGAACATATAATGACCGTCGGATTAGAATATTTACAAATGCATACTAATGCATACGAAAGAAACACACTTTTACCTAACAGATATATTACACAAGTTGATCTTAAATAACTCCTAAGTGTCTAAATATCCTAACATCCCCCCTTAAGAACAACTTGGGATAGGATTGAAGGATTTACAAAGGTGACACTATTAGGAGAAGGAAGGAGGCATTAGAGCCTATCCCCCCTTAAGGACACATTCCTGAACTCCTAACATAGACTGAAGTTTAGAAAACTTCACTTCTGTAAGAGACTTGGTGAAGATGTATGCAACTTGATCATCTGTAGGGCAATAGAGCACTTCAATAACATGATCATGAACAAGATTTCTGATGAAGTGCATGTGTAGTTCAATGTGTTTGCTGCGCTGATGTAGAACTGGAGCTTTGGAAAGCTTGATGGCACTTTGATTGTCCAACCAAAGTGGATTAGGCTGCTGCTGCTCGAATCCAAACTCTAAAAGGATCTGCTGAAGCCATAAAGCTTTTTGACTAGCATTAACTGCGGCTCAATATTCTGGTTCTGCTGAAGAAAGAGCAAGAGCTTGTTGTTTCTTACAAGCCCAAGTGACAGGTCTAGATCCCAGACTGAAAACATAACATGCAGTAGACTTTAGATCATCAGGATCACTGGCCCAATCTGAATCAGTGAAACCAATCAACAAAGGTTCCCCCCTTGTACTGTAATAAATCCAAAACTGAATAGTACCTCGAATATATCGAAGTATTCTTTTTGCTGCTTTCCAGTGACTTTCATGAGGAGTTTGCATATAACGGGAAACACGACCAACAACAAAGGAAAGGTCAGGACGGGAATGAGTCAAGTATAAAAGACTACCAACAAGGTGACGATACAGGGTGGCATCTACTTCAGGGGAAGTACAAGTGGCATAAAGTTTGATTCCAGACTAGAAGGGAGGAGGGGCTGGTTTACAATCTTCCATGTGGAAGCGACGAAGAAGGCCACAAACATACTTATACTGGGAAATAAAGATTTCTTCTTTGGTTTGCAAGACTTGGAGACTAAGAAAATAATGCAAATGTCCTAAGTCTGACATTTCAAAATTTTTCTTAAGACTGGATTTCACATGAGTTATAAGTTTAGGGTCATTACTAGTAAGGATAAGATCATCAACATAAAGAACAAGTATGATGAGATGGTTTCCTACTTTCTTGGTATAGACATTGGGGTCAGAATGGCATCTAGAAAAACCAGTGTCAAGGAGAAAGCTATCCATTTTGGCATACCAAGCTCTAGGAGCTTGCTTAAGGCCATATAAGGATTTCTTAAGGAGACAAACAAGGCTAGAGTTATTTTGAACATATCTAGGAGGTTGTTCCATGTAAATTTCCTCATGTAAACCACCATGTAAGAAGGCATACTTGACATCCATTTGATGGACTTCCCAGTTATGTAAGGCTGCAAGGGAAAGAACAAGGCGGATGGAGTTCATTTTTGCTACAAGGGCAAAGGTTTCATTGTAGTCAATCCCTTCAACTTGGGAAAAACCTTTGGAAACTAACCTTGCCTTAAGTCTTTCAACACTTCCATCTGATGCATACTTAGTTCTGTAGACCCATTTACATTTGACAAGTTTTCTTCCTTTTGGAAGAGGAACGAGATCCCAAGTATCGTTTGCCATTAAGAAACAATATTCTTTATCCATAGCTGCATCCCAATCTGGATTTCTTGAATCTTTTGCAAAATTTTTTGGATCATGATTCTCAAAAACTTGAACCAAAAGAGAAGAGGCTCACTGAAACTGAGAACGTGTTCGACGTTGATCTCTAGGATCACCGGAAAGATCACCAAATGCTTTACATGTTGAATGGACCCATCGAGGAAGTATTGGTGCTGGTGCAATTGGAGGAACATGAGCAGGCGAAGGTGGATTTTCATCCTCACTGTCACCATTAGAAACTGGAGTTGGAAACCTGTCAAGGAAGCTGGAAGAATAAGAAGAAGAAGGCACAATCGCTGAATCAAGCTCGCAGGCCAAAGATGGCACACCCGCTATGTTAGGCTCACAGGCCAAGAGATTTTCATCAAATTTAACATCTCTTCTAATGATTATATCATGAGAATGTGGCTGAAGAAGTCTATAACCTTTTACATCTTCAGAATATCCAACAAATATGCACTTTTCACTTTTAGGCTGCAATGCTTTCCGTTTTTCATCCGGAATATGAGCCCATGCTTCACAACCAAACACACGAAAGTGACTTACATCTGGTTTAATTTTACTCCATGCTTCTTCCGGTGTTATACCCTGTAAAACTTTAGTGGGTGTGCGATTAACTATGTAATTTTCATAATTTATGGCCTTAGCCCAATATTAAGTCTTAGTCCCTTAGATTGGATCATACAATTAGCCATTTCTTTTAAAGTGCAGTTGTTCCATTCAGCTACACCATTTTGTTGTGGTGTATATGGAACAATGTGCTATTGTTGAATTCCTTGTTCAGTGCAAAAAGTAGTGAACTTGTTGTTAACATATTCTCCTCCATTGTCAGATCTTAGCTTAATAATTTGATGACCAGATTGTTTTTCAACAAGGGCCTTGTCGGCCAAGAACATGTTAAATACTTCGCTCTTAAGTTTTAGGAAGTAAACCGAAGTGCATCTAGAGTAGTCATCAATGAAAGTTAAGAAATATTTGAAACCAAAAAAGGAAGGAGATGGAAGAGGGCCACACAAGTCACTATGCACAAGCTCCAAGGGACCTGAGGCGTGCCCAGAAGCACGTTTTTTGAAACTGTCCCGATGATGTTTTTTGAGTACACAACCGGAACAAATACCATCCTTGCAAGATACCAGCAGAAGACCAGTCACCATATTGTCTTTACATAGTTGTTGCAATGAGCGATAATTTAAGTGACCAAATCGCTCATACCAAAGTTTGCTCAAGTTATCACTACGAGCAACAAAAACTGAAGGAAAAGGTGATGACCCAAAGTTGTTAAATTTGTACAACCTGGTAATATCATCAACAGTTCTAGTAGCAAGGATATTTTGAGGATTTTTAAAATCCTTAATTACAACTTGGTGAGGTGTAAACGTCACAGTTTTACCTTCACCTGAATGAGTATTTTGATAGACTGATAACAAATTGCATGAAATTTTTGGAACACATAGTACATCACTGAAGTGACCATTTTCTATTGGAACTGTTCCAAATCCTACAACACTTAGAGATCTATCATCACCAACAAATATTTGTTTGGTGTTACATTCATGCATAGTAGAAAATATGGCTTTATCCTTAGCCATATGATAAGATGCTCCAAAATCAATGAGCCATTCAATTGAAGTAGAAGAAGAAGATGCAGTATAAGAGTAACAAGAAGCACAAAGTGCATGTCCATGAGAGGTAGATTCTAAAGATGAATCTAGGCTGATGTGGTGCTTCTTCATTGCTGCTTCCAAGGTTGCCATCTTCTTAAAACACTTAGATTCATCATGATTATCTTTCCCACAAAAATTGTAATGACACTCAGTCTTCTTTCCTTTTTGCTTGGATCCTTTGTCATTTTTTAAAGAAGGAGCTAACTGAGAGGGTTTGGGACCCTTGTTGTTTTGCTTATTATTGCGAAAATTCTATTTCTTGGGAGGCTTGGACTTTTCTTTCTGTTGGGACAATAAGGCTTTCCCAGATGTGTCTGCATTGTTAATTATTCCAAGATGAATGAGCTTATCTTTCTCTCTAATTAAGGAATCACAAAAGGATTCAAGGCTAGGCTCTTGATAGCTAGCTACAGTCAAGGATTCTTTCATGGAGTAGAATGTAGATACAAAAACAGAATAGGCAGGTCCAAGTTTTGAAAGAATATGATAAATACACTGTTTGTCTTCTTTCTTAATCTTGCATTCTGCACATAATAGTCTAAGAGTTTTATACTTAGATAAATAGTCTTGAATGCATGAAAAATCATTTGGATTCAAGGAAAGCAACTCATTCTCAAGTTGATGACGTCGAATTTCATTGTTTACCAAACACAGATTCCAACTTTTCCCAAGTGAGATTAGTTTCATCAATTCCAGATATGTGGAATCGCAAATCAATAGAGATTGACATCCCAATCAATCCATGAGCTTAATCACATCTATTTTCCATTTAATTTTCTTATCATCATCAGTGGGTTCTATTTCTTTCCCTGAGGTTATCCTGAAAAGTCCCCTACTTCGCAGAACATCCTCCATACGAGATTTCCATGAAAAATAGTTAGAACTTGTAAGTATAATATGACAAGGGGTGGCAATACTATAAAATAATGGCTAAAAGAACAGAAACTAACTATCTGGATGCAAAGAGGTCGAAAAAATATGCGGTTTTAAAAAAAACGACACTTAAAACTAATTCTGGATGATGAAGTTATGCTTGATCAAAGAAAATGTTGAAGATGTCCCCAATAGTGACGTGGCAGATATTAACTTTGACCAACTAAAAAAAGAAGCCCCCTCTTCCCAAGATCAACCTTTAACAATCACTTTTACAATAAATTTGCTTTGGTACTCTTCTCTCTCGTTCTTCGTGCTTGCTTTCTTTTCTTGCAAACCACAAAAAAAATGAAAAACAAAAACAAATTTTTTTTTCTTCCACACAATGGGGTTAGATCTTGGCTAGCTTACCTAGAAAGTCTACGTTTTCAAGTTTTCTCCCTATTTCTAATTTGCCGTGATCACACAGGGTGCATGGCAAAGAGCATACGTAGCCGAGAAGACAAGAGAAAAAAAATTTCCCTTATTGTTTCTGATTCGCCGCGATCGCGCAAGGTGTACGACAAATAGCATACACAGTCAGGGAAGGCAACAGTCTGAGACTAAAACAGAAAAGATATAATAATAAACTGATAAAATATGAGAGATTAAAAAAAAACAAATCCGTCAGTGTAACATTATACCTTCAAATTTGTCGAAATGGGTGTTTCTGGAGCAAACGGAAACGGTTTTCGGTGAAATGCAAACTATTTTCCGATGGAAACGACACTTTAGACACAATGGAATAGCTCCCATAGGCCAAAAATGCATAGAAAATCTAGAAACAAAATCCTTTCAAACTTTCGGCAACACCGGTTCCAGATCTATGTCAAAACCGAAAGCGGTTCTTCATAAAAGCTCTGATACCATGTTTGGGTACACATGGTACTCCCAAAAGACCGAACACCTTCAGCAACTGCTTCACACAAATAGATCACAGATCAACACATTGATTTTTGTCACATGGTTAAAACCCTTAAGAGGGAAACAGTCCACGGCCCCATCCAAATAGCTACTTGGAGTAATTTATTATGAAAGAGAAAGAAAGTTACATATGAGCTTCTCATAATCGATCAACTAGCCAAGGACCCTCTATGCTCTTTAAATAGAGATCATAGACCAATTGGGTGTTAAGCCATGGATCAATGGTAGGTATGATCTAAGAGAAGTTGAACCGTCGGATCACTCTATGTCTAGAACATATCGTGACCGTCAGATTAGAATATTTACAAATGCATACTAATGCATACTAAAGAAACACACTTTTACCTAACGGATATATTACACAAGTTGATCTGAATTAACTCCTAAGTGTCTAAATATCCTAACAGACATCAGCAATTTGTGTAAGCAATTTGACATCAGCGAATTGATTTCAGCGATCTCCATCGATTAGCAACCATCATCAGCGTGAGCCACCAATGTGAGCCACCCTCAGTGAGCCACCATCAGCGTGAGCATCTTAAGCATCAATGTGGGCATCATCGTGATCTAGCTTGATCCATTCCACATGATCTCTATCGATCCACCGATCCATCCAGCGTGAGCAGTCAACCATTGATCCATCTCCAGCGTGATCCATTCAACGACGATCTACCTATACAGCAACGACGATTCCACCAATATCAGTGACAACGATCTAATAATATGCATTACTAAATTTTCAAATCTCCATCTCCAATAATACGATCTCAATCTCAGTGACAACCATTCCCAAATCTGCCAGCATTTTCAATTTTGTAAAAAAAATTTATATTGTAAAAAAGTGGACTTTTAGTTCAGTTTTAAAGACAAATTGAGCTTTGTAAGTAGAAGATTTTGTATTTTTGGAGTTATAAGGCAGAAATGTATTTTTAAAAGAGAAGAATGTGAGAAGAGTCAGTAAAATATTCTCTCATATTTATTTTTTGATAGAGGCTTTTTAGAGGGTCAAGGCCAAGCTCCTCAAAAGGCACTCATTCTTGAGTATTTTTATTTTGCATCATTTCCTTTGCTACTTACAATCATGTCGAAGATCGTCAATCTCTTCACCGACTCAGATAAACTTGATGGAGTAAAAAATTACAAGTCATGGCAACGCCATATGAAAAACACTCTAGTTTATAATGAATTGTGGTGTGGGATTTGTGATGCAGATCCTACTTCAACTAAGCCTATTGATGCTACTGCTTTAGCAAACTGGGAACTACAAAATGAAAAGGCACTTGCCTTAATTCATTCATCTCTTTCTGATCATTTATGTATTCACATTGAAAATACTTCCTCAGCATGGAGTGCATGGGAATAGTTTAATTTTTTTTTTGATACTCCACCTGCTTCTCAGAGAATTGACTTACAAATGAAATTATTAAGTCAAAAATTAGAAGAGAAAGAGGATGTATAAGAATACATTTCCAGAGTTAAAAATATTCATCTAGATATCATTAAGGGAGGATATGGTAAACTTGAAGATAGTTTTCTAATTTCCATTTTGATAAATGGATTACCAGAATCCTATCGACAATTCATTGAAACTCTACAAATTGTTGATAAGTTAACATCTGCCACTTTTGATTCTTTTAGTGAGATGTTAACTCAACATAGTAAAACTTTTGGAACACAAAAGTAGTCTGGTGAAGATGTTTTCATTACTAGCTCTAGTAAAGGAGAAAACTCAAGAGGAAGAGGTAGAGGTCATAATTAGTCTTTATTTAGAGGTTGTGGCAGAGGACGAAGTCAAGGAAGAAGCAACAATTTCCAAGGGTCAAATTTTCAACAAGGATGAAATTCTTTAATAAGAAGTCAGTCAGAGAGACCAGAAAACCAAAATAATCAAACATGAAGGGACATGAGTCAAATCACTTCTAGAAGATGTAATAGAGTTGGTCATTTTGCTGCTGATTATAGAACATCAAATAACAAGCTTCCAAAGTATAAACAACCTTCAAATTCAACACAATATGCAAATGACAATAATCAAGGTAAATAGGAAGATGAAAGTGGGTTTGATTTTGTTTTCTCCGCTCTCCAACCGTCACAAGCTTTATTATCTACTAATAGTGATTTTGAAGATGCTTGGTTTTTATACAGGAGCAACTCAACATATGACCTTTAGAAAAGATTTCTTTTGGTCTTTCAATGAATGTAAGCTCAATTCAGTTTTTTTAGCTGATGACACTGTACATACATCTCAAGGAAAATGTTGTGTAAAATTTTATCTTCCTGATATTTGTGAAAAGATAATATCAAACATCTGGTATGTTCCAACTTTCAAGAATAACTTACTATCCTTAGTAACAATACGACAAGCAGGTCATGCAATTTCAATGAGAGATGGGTTAATTACATTTCACTCAATCAAACATAATTATAAAACTGTCATGACAGGGTATGAAGATAGAAATATTCTTAGAATGAAAGGAACTGTCATACCTCGACAACATGATTTTGCTGCTATAGTAGAGTCAGAGAACTCTCTATAAGATTATGGCATGCTAGATATGGACACTTAAATTTTGACAGTCTCTCTCAACTTCAAAAACAAGAAATGGTGAAAGGACTGCCCACTTTTAAAAATATAAATGCAAGATGTAAAGCTTGCATCTATGGAAAACAAAGTAGAGAATAATTTCCTACTTCATCTTGGCGAGCAAACGAATGTTTGCAACTTATTCATAGTGATATTTGTGGGCCTTTGGAAACTTCTCTAGGAGGGTGTAAATATTTCCTACTCTTTATTGATGATTTTACCTGCATGACTTGGGTATACTTTCTGAAAGCAAAATTTGAAGCTTTTGAAAAGTTTAAAGAATTTCAAGACTTGGTTGAAAGGGAAACTAAAGAGAAGATTGGAACTCTAAGAACAGATAATGGTGGGGAATTCACTTCCAACGAATTTCAGAATTATTGTAAAGACAGAGGGATCAAGAGACAATTCACTATTGCATATACTCCACAGCAAAATGGAGTTACTGAAAGAATGAACCGTACTTTAATGGGAATGGCAAGATCCATGATGCAGTTTAAATGTCTTTCTTCTTCATATTGGGCTGAAGCAGTAGATACTGCAGTATATTTAAGAAATAGATCTCCAACAGCTTCTTTGGATGGAGTTACACCATATGAAGCTTGGTATGGATATAAACCTAAAGTTAAACATCTTCAAGTTTTTGGTTCTTTTTGTTATGCCTTAGTTCCAACAAAGAAAAGAACTAAGCTGGATTCTCGAAGTATCGAATGCATCTTCATTGGCTATTCTGATGAAAAGAAAGGGTATCACTTGCTTTTTGATGGAAAATTTATTGTGAGTAGGGATATGATATTTGATGAAACAGAAAGTGCAAATTCAGATGAAATAAATCACCTCCTTAGTCGATTAGAAAAGAAAAACATTAAGACTAAGGGTAAGTTAAAAAACAAACCATTTCAGTCCTTATGGTTTGAAAAGGATATTGTTTCAACTGAGATTCTTCCTTCATCAAATCAAGAAATTTCACAACCTTCAAATGGTAATGAGAATAATTCTTCTGATAGTGATACTTCAAGTCCAAAATCTTCAAATTCAGAAAGCAGCTCAGTTTATATTTATCAAAATCAAATTTTTGATAATGATAATGAGACTGAGACAAGTGCAGAATCATCTCTACATCAGAGACCAAAATGGGCTATACAAATTCTAAAAGATGTTCATCCTGATGAAGTGAACAAAATAGGAACAAGAAGTTATTCAACACAAGAAACAAATGTTGCATCTTTTGCTTCCATTGAACCTGATTCTTTTTCTGAAGCAATGAAACAAAAGGAATGGAAAAAAGCTATGCTTAGTGAATACAACTCTGTACTAGAAAATGGAAGTTGGAAATTAGTTGATTGTCCATCTAATGTTAAACCCATAGGTTGCAAATGGGTTTATCGAATAAAGTACAAGTCAAATGGAGAAGTTGATAAGTATAAAGCAAGACTTGTAGCTAAAGGATTTTCTCAACAAGAAGGCATTGATTATGATGAAATTTTTTCTCCAACAGCTAAGTGGAATACAATCAGAACAGTTATAAATTTGGCTGCAAAAGGAAATTACATCAAATGGATGTTAAAAGCACCTTCTTGAATGGTGATTTGAAAGAAGAAGTTTTCATGACTCAACCCCAATGATTTGAGGTTGAAGGACAAGAACATAAAGTCTGTAAACTCATAAAGGCTTTATATGGTTTGAAACAAGCTCCTCGAGCTTGGTATGCAAAAATTGATGAATACCTTCGAAAATTTGGTTTTCAACGAAGTGAATTTGATGATACTTTGTATTTTCGGATGCAAGGCAAACACTTTGTGATTATTGTACTCAATGTTGATGACTTAATCATAACTGGAAATAATGAAGATAACATCAAGTAGGTTAAAGGAGAACTTCAAGCAGGATTCAAGATGGCAGATTTAGGAACACTTCATTACAATCTCGGAGTTGAAGTCACTCAACATCCAAACAACATATTCCTTAGTCAAACTAAATATGCCACTGATTTATTGAAGAAATTTGGCATGGAAGAGTGTAAACCTTCTCTTACCCCTATGGAGCATAATTTGAAATTGTCAAAATTTGGAGGGGGGAATTTGGTAGATGGTACAAAGTATAGGGAATTGATTGGAAGCCTCATTTATTTGACAAATACTCACCCAAATTTATCATATTCAGTTAGTATACCTTCAAGGTTTATGCAAGAACCAAGGGAAAGTCATTGGAATTCAGCAAAAAGAGTGTTAAGATATATTCATGGAACAAAAGACTTTGGTCTTCTTTACAAGAAATGTAAAGACTTTACACTTGTTGGATATTCAGATGCAGATTTTGTAGGAGACATTGATAACCGTACATCCACTTTTGGGTACTTAATGAATTTGGGTTCAGCAGCAATTTCATGGAGTTGTAAAAAGGAGCCTACAGTTTCCAATTCTTCAGGAGAAGTTGAGTACATATCAGCTTGGGAAGCAGCATGTGAGATTGTTTGGCTACGCAGGATATTACAGGATCTTGGTGTAACACAAAAGTCAGCAACCACTTTATTAATCGATAGTCAGTCAGCAATAAATATGGCCAAGAATTCAGTTTTTCATTCAAAGACAAAGCTTGTTGACACCAAATATCACTTCACCAGATCTCTCATCGTCAAAGGCATCATCAAGCCTCAGTATTGTCCATCTAAAGATCAAACTTTGGATATATTCACCAAGCCACTTGGGAGAATGAAATTCACTAAGTTCAGAGATGAACTTGGTATTTGTAAATATAAACTTTCGGATTAAAGGGGGGGATGTTAGACATCTTAATCCTAAGTTTTATAGTCTAGGTATTTTCTAGTATTTTATTAAAATAATAAATTAGTTTAATGTGCAATTAGACTTTGAATAGGATTGTTTCATTGTAAATGACACCTATCATTTTCATGTGATTATATGATTGGTTGTCATCCTACTTCTTAGTATAGGTTTGAGCTATATATACAAGCTCTCTTCTCTATGAGAGGTTAAGAGAGTCTTGTGAGTATGTTGTAATTATGTTTTTCCTTATTAATAAAATTGTGTCTGAGGACACTTCTTCATCACAATTGGGACCCAGCTGCAACCTATTTCTTATGTGGATCATCTAGAGCTGAGGGTATTGGATAAAGTGATGGAAAATCTGGAGATGTCATCTGCATATCAATGGAAGTCTATTGAAAAATTTGGAAAAATGAAATAGTGGCTACATCAGTGAAAATTTCATTTTAAGGCTCGAGTTGAAGATATGAAAAAGATTATTTCAAAGAAAAGTTAAAATATTTTCTATTAGTTATAAAGATTTAGTTTGTTAAGGTTATTGGACATATGTAATAAGGCAGTTACAAATGCCTATTTTCAGAATAGACGTAGTTAGGGATTATCTCAAGGAGAATTTTTTATGTATAAAAACAAGTTTTCTAATTTAATTGGGGTTGGAACCCGTGAGAAAAACTCGTTTTTGTAATAGAGCTTTTAAGTTAATAAAATTGTAGATCCAAGCACGCAATTTTCTGTATTAGATATTCTCGTGTTGTTCATTTTGTAGTATGTACTTCCTTTTTATTATGTGAATGTGCTTCATGTAATTCTTTTCCATTGTGTTATCTCTCATACTGGAGTAAGTGTGTATTGAATCAGAATCCATAATCATATGCTCTGGTTGTTTTATTTCAAGTATTCACAAACATAATTCTTCTAAAGTTAATATTGGATTCATCTTTTGATGTCCATGTTAATGGACTATTCATTTTTCTTCCTTATCACCATACAATTAAGAAATGGACTGTAAAAGAGTGACCCTCCCACCTCTTTGAAGAAACTTCATTACAAAGCACTGTAATTCATTGTAACTCACGATTTTGACTCCATGCCCAATGATACCCACCCATTTAAACATTTTTAATCATTAAATATGTTTCTTTAAAATATATCTGGCCTTTGTATTTATTTATTGAGAGGTCCCTCTTTGGTAGGAACGAAGAAAACTTTCCTCCTAAACATTGGTTTGTAAGGTTACCTTTGAACTATCCTTCCACAACCAAAGGATGAAACTCTTAGTGATAACATACAAACAAAGGGATACAAACCTAGGTCAACTGGAAACATTCAAACAAATGGTTCTATTGCCGGGACCGTGAATCATTATGGTGGGGACATGTTGTGGCACCCGACGAAGCCGAAAATTCAAGATTGGGTGTATTTTTAAGCACTATATTTTGCATGGGAAGAAAGTGAAGGATCTCGGTTGAACCCAACAGAGTGGTTGGAACAATACTGTTATACTGATATTCATGATATTTTCTTTAGCAAATTTCCCATTATGTTTGACAAATGGTTGTTAAAGTTTGCAACACAAAAGAAAAAATTTCAAGGAGGAGAACTGATAGAGTGGAACCCTCAGCTGATTGAGCGGTTGAAATGTATTAGAAATCCTATATCTAGGACTGCCAATTTCTAGGTTGACAATATTTTGGAAGGATACCTCACTGAAATTGCTATCGACACTATAAGGTCCTATAGTGAAACTGAATTTTTTTTTTCCAAGGACTTAGAGAACGATACCTAAAATTTGTAAAGAATTGGATCCAGATGATAAGATGCGGGAAGAGAATTATGAGAACGGAATTTGACGAATAAAGAGTTGTGCATGAAGACCTGGGATATGTCACAAGAGAAGTTTGAGAAAAATGGAGCATAGTAAGATGAGATGTTTCCTGGTGATAGCGAGACTCAACTGGAAGGTGGGTGTCTAATAAGTGGGAGAATATTTTGGTTTGGAAAGATAAGAAGGACTGCAACTAGAAGAGGAAGTTGCAGTATGACCGGAGGAGAGGACTACGAATTGGTGTTTCACTTCAATGAAGTTTATTACGATGAGGAAGTGGAATACCTGCCTATATCTGAAAAAGAAGATGAAGAAAAAGTTCCAAACCTAGAGTACAAGTACAACATACCCACAACCCTACATACATCCCCAGAGGCAATATCTAGAAACTCATCACCCAGTGGTTTTGTTAATCAAAGTAACAATAATAATGGGAATAACAGACAAGGGGATATCACTAGCCAAACCTTTAATACAACAGTACCAAGAACAACTATAATGGTCAAGAATGATATAAAGTTTCCAATATTTAATGGAAATAGGTTAGAAGACCCCGAGCAACATTGGTTTCTATGAGAAGCCATGTGGAATATGCGACAAGTCCAAGATGAATCCATCAAGAAAGCCCAAATGATCACAACCCTTAGAGGTCATGCGTTTGATTGGTACATGAAATTCTCTGTGGTTTCGACAGGAGTCCCATAGAAAACATTAGATCAAATCCGAGTAGGATTAATAAACAAGTTCATAAATCCCAAATCTGAGTCGTAGTATATTGCAAAGATAAAAGAAATTAAGCAATTTCCTACAGAGTTTGTTTGGGACTTCGACCAAAGATTGAAGACACCAATGGACAAATTAAGCTTTCAAATGTCAAACGTTCAACACAAAGAATGGTTCATTGCGACATTGTTACTGCAAATTCATATTCCTTTAATGCAAGAAAAGATTGTATCTCAGACCGAGGATCTAGAATTGGCTATGAATTTGTAATCCTCATCGGTCGGAGAGATTGGTGCATGAATGATGCAAATCCAGTCGCAACTAGCCAACCTTACACTACAACTTCAAGATATCAAGAAGGGAAAGGAAGTCCAAGAAGAACTCTTGTGTACTTAATGGAGAACCTAAGGGAACCACAAATACAACTACCCGATATTTATGAATTATGTCACATTGGGAGCACCAAACCTGAAAAATACACAAGGTATGCCTTGGTGTAGAATCTGTCAAATTAGAGTGAATCGACCAGAAGAATTTTATACTTACAAGAGATCGTAAATGGATCGGTTAGTTTATAGTGTAAATTCTACAAATCAATAGGCCATGATGAGAAAGAATGTAGAGCATATCAAGTGTTGTAGGAGAAAAAAATTGGTACCTATTTAATGAAGAACGATGAGTAGATGCAGGCTGAGTGAGCTCAGGATCGATATCTGTAATGTCCCGGTTTTGACCCCGCTACATTAGATGTATATGATGTATAAATTGTAAATGATCATGGTGTGGAGCTAAAGGCCAAGGCCCCACCATTGATCGGTTATGGTATGCGGCATATGTTTTGAGTTATCTTCATGTAAATATGCATCTATAATTAAAAATAAACACAATCAGCTACGGTCGCGGCAACTAAATCGAAAGGGGCATGATTTTCACAAGGATAAGGATTGGGGGAAATTGTCAACTTTGGCCAATAAGGAAAATTACCCATGTGTCTTCTTTCCTTGTCTTACCCAACCACCTGCAATTAATAATTGCTGCTGTTAGTTGAGGCAGTTATTGATTTTGGGAGTGGGGTGGCAGGACTGTCAGTCCTTGCCTCCATGCACACTCCACCCCCAGTAGTTGACTTCAGAATGGAAGGAAAAACCCTCACGCACTCTTCACTCAATTAGACATTTCCTCTCTCCACGAGTTGCAAAACGCTCAGGCATTCCAAATTCGCTTCCTGGCCATTGCTGCTCACCTTCACGTAGGGAATTGTTGCTGTTACACACGCACATCCAATTTCGCGTCCTCTCAGCTGTTGTTGTTCACCCACGAGCCCAGGAAGAGATTTTCATTCCTCACGGGGTCTGATTGCTTCTCTCACGCACAGGAATTTCTGGGTCTTACCCACGTGATTTTCTTCTGCGGATTGGTGGACAGTGCAGCTGTATCTTTGCCTCACGAGTTGAACTATGGGTTTGGCATTGATTTTTACTCATGCCCAGGTCGGAATTTTGTTAATTTCTTTTACCGCATGGTTTGTGTAAGTCTCCCCGTGGCTTCATTGTCTTGACGGACTGCTGATTTTCCCCTATTGTACTTGGGTTGCTATTGCATTTGGGAACTAATGTAAATTCGCCTGAGAGTCATTTTGGCCACGATAGGGCCAATAATGACTCAGAAGTTGTTTTCCTGTTTAAGCTGTGACAGCTGATTTAATTGCCTGAGGGCAATGGTTGGTCTTCGGATTGAATTGGGAGCAAGGATGTGGGCTTAGTTTTGCTTGATAAACCTGGTGGCTGGAACCACACAGACAGAGCTAGAGGGCTGGCCTTCTTCTCCATCACCCCTGAATAGCACTGGAAGGGAATGCAGGGCCTGAGGGACTGTGTAGCAGAGAAGGGACTGATTCCTTGTGTTGGGTGTGGATGGGTTTCTTAGAGGTCAGGCTAGTTCTGGTGTAGGTGTCCTTGGCTCTATAATGAGCTCACCAGCTTAGCAATTTGCCTTCTCCAACTCCTTAATGGCCTGATAAACCCAACTGTGTTGGCTTGGTTGTGTTTTGTGCATCCCTGGCTATGTGTAAGCCTGCTTGTCCCCTTATTCCTTGGAGAATCATGCCCAGCTCGGGGGTGGCAGCGTTGCTGAGAGATTAAGGAGCACGCTGGCCTATGGTTGGGTGGAACGTTGCAGCGACGTAGCTGGTTGCAGAACGGATTCATCTTAAGATAAGTCATCCTATCCATTTTTACTTCTGCAACTGTAAATTCTGTTAATGAAAATGAAATGAACATGATAAATGAATGCTTGTTTGAATGAATGTTATTTCAGCTGTGTCAGGTAAATAATTGCATCTGTGCATGATACATGTTCAATGTGCATGTTTAAACATTCTGTTCAGTAAATTTTATGCCTGTATATGTTTATGAGGCTCTTAGCCCAGGCATTGAAGTTGGAGTCGTGTCCTCTACGCCGGTTGGAGGCATGGGGACATGACAATATCCACAGGCTCAGTATCCTCAAGCCCAATATCCATAGAACCAGTACCCGCAACAACAATACCCGGTGGGTGGAATTTTTAGAGGCCGAGGACAAGTAGGAGGATTTGGTTATGGGAGAGGCCAAATTATATATTATAATTGTGGGTATCCTGGACATTTTGCCAGGGACTGCACAATTCCTACTACGACATGTTCATACTTCAAATATTTTGATCACACCGTTTAGGAATTTCCTCAGTTGATTGCGAGATGGTAGGCCAAGAGTGTGGGAAACCATAATCCACCGTAGAATCCCAACTTGAACCCCAATCAGAATATCCAGAATATCTTTGTTGAACCAAGGCATACACATATTGCTGTCATGACAAGAGGAGGTGTTGCGACCAGGGTAGATCGAGAAACAATGTATGGACAACTGCAGGTGAGAACAATAACAAAAATCAAAGCACCATTCCGGGTCCAAAAAGAAAAGGAAGTATTCTTGGACGCACGACAATAATTCTTTGAAAGGAATCGAGCATCAACTTTTGCTGCTATACCACCTGGAGGACCAATATTGGGAATGCCTGAGAGATTTGACCAACAGTTGTGAAAGAAACTGAAATAAAAGGTTTGTAAAATAAAAGAATTCTTTAAAAGTTTCTTAGCACTAATACAAGATAACGATGTTGTCACAAAATTGACAACTTTGATAGAAGAACCTCAACAGGAATGGGTCCATCATCTTATACATACAATGGACATGGTACCAAGGAACTGGTACATGTTGGTTGAGCAATGACGAGGGATGTTTGAATGGGAAAAAATAGCTGTCAACTTTACACACACGTTTGAATTCTCTAATGACCATCCCTCGATTGATGTTGTGTTATAGGTAATCAAGACAAATATATTTGAAGACATCCCAGTGTCAATGACAAACTTTAATCAGAGCAGCACAAAAATCCAACATTGGATGGATGCTATAATGTGATAGGTGAACCTGATGATGATGACCCGCGAGACATAAACATCCCTGAGTCTAAAGATTCTCGCTTGGAGCAAGGATTTGGTATTTCAAATAACCAGTTTATGAATCCATTGAAAGTGAAGTAAGTAACTATTGTGTCTCCATAGATTCCAAATTTCACCAATATTGGAGATTATTGGGACGATGAAACTGTCAGGAAGATAACAGAACTACTGCATGAATTTCAGGATCTGTTCCCTACAAAATTTTTAGATATGAAGGGGATTGTCGGAGACCTTGGAGAGATGAAGATACCAT
This sequence comes from Pseudotsuga menziesii, assembly GCA_001517045.1. Classification (NCBI taxonomy): domain Eukaryota; kingdom Viridiplantae; phylum Streptophyta; class Pinopsida; order Pinales; family Pinaceae; genus Pseudotsuga; species Pseudotsuga menziesii. Next base: position 91,794 of record LPNX011118773.1, on the reverse strand, counting down.
TAAAGCCCGACGCAAATCCTATGAAGCAATGACCATACCGACTAAATCCGCGATACAAAGAAAAATTTAAGGTAGAGTTAGAATGAATGCTAGATGCAGGTATCATAGAACTGGTTAAAGAGGCCAAGTGGATCAAATCGATAGTACTGCGGGATAAGAAAACTATTGGTGAAGTACGTATTTGCGTCAACCTAAGGAAGCTAAGCGATTATTGCTTGCATAACCCATTTTCGACTCCATTTATAGATGAAGTATTGGAGAGTGTCGAGGGTAAAAAAGTCTATTCATTCACTGATGGGTTCTCTGGCTATCATCAGATCATGATCGCGAAGGAAGATCGACACAAGACAACCTTTGCAATGGATTGGGATTGTTTGCAATATACGGTAATTCGCTTTGGACTCAAGAATGATCCTGCTATATTTTCCAAAATAGTAGTGGTTAATTTCAAAGACTATATTCATAAAATTTATTAAGGCGTACTTTGATGACTAGATGGTGTTTGGGTCATACAAGATCATATTGAGAGCCTCAGACTGCTGTTGGAATGGTGTCGATAGTATCATATTTAGCCGAACCTAGAGAAATGTTTTTTTTGTGCCCCATTTGGAATTATGTTGGGACATGTGGTTTTTCGTGATGGAATCCTGGTCGATCCTACTAAAATTGTGATCATCGTCGACTTACCACCCCCCTTGACAGTGAAGTAACTGAGAATGACATTGGTACATATAGGATACTATTTAGAAATTTATCAAGGGATATGTAGAGGTGAATGTTCCAATAGAGAAGTTGTTTAAGAAGGATGTTATATTTCAATGGAGAAAACACTGGAAAAATATTCTAGACACCCTAAAGAATAAGATGGTCACAATTCCCATACTAATTTTTCTAGACTGGAAGAAGGAATTACATGTACATTTCGAAGCGTCATCTGTCACGCTTGACATTGTACTATCAAAACCTAGAGAAGGGTCTATTGATCATCCTATTACCTTCGATAGCAGAAAATTATGAACCATAGAGAAGAATTACACCACGCACGAAAGAGAAGGATTAGCTACGAAAGAGAAGGCTTAGCCATGGTGTAAGTGGTTCAAAAATTCGGACACTATCACTTGGGTAAAAAATTCAGTATTGGGTGAGAAGATTTGTTAGTGGCTTCTCCTTTTCGAGGAATTTTACTTTCAAGTCATTATTAAGCTAGGTTGACTGAACTCAGGACTAGACCATTTTTCGAGGCTTGAAAGTGGAGAAAAACCTTGTAATATCGGTGATAGTCTTCTTGATGCGCAATTATTTGCGATCACGATGTTTGATGATCATTATAGAGACATTATACAATTCTTGAGTATGGTATATGCACCACCTCGATTCACTACCGCAAAAAAGAAACAATTAGTTGTGCAAGATGTAGATTTCCAATTGATAGTTGGACATTTGTATAAAATGGGACCTAACGAAATTCTTCATCGTTGTGTATTGGAAAAAGAGCGACCAATGATATTGAACGAAGCACATGTTGGTGTCGCAGGAGGACATTATGTTGGAAAAAATGTAGTGTGGAAGATATTACAAGAAGGATTGTGGTGGCCTCCCTTGCATGCATATGATAGAGAATATTGTCGTAATTGTGATATATATTTGAGAACCAGAAAGCCATCGCGATGAGATGAAATTCCACTAGTACATTAGTTAACTTTCCATGCATTTGAAAAATGGCTTGCTGATTTTGTTGGAGCTATCAACCCACTAGGAAAAAGAACATGTGCATGATACATTATTACTGCGACAGATTACATGACTAGAGGGGATGAAGTAGTGCCATTAAAGGATTGTAATGTTGCGACTGCTACAATTTTTTTGTTCGACAATGTTGTGACTAGATTAAGATTCCCGAATATTTTGATAAGCAATCAGTTGATCGAAGAATTAACTGAAGACTTCCATATCCATCATAGGAAGACAACACCATATCACCCACAAGAGAATGGTGTTATTGAGGCATTTGACAAGATCCTTGTGAACAAATTTATGAATATTTGCAACATTCAAAGAGATGATTGGGACCAAAAAATTCCTACGGTACTATGGGTATATCACACAACCTGTAAGAAAATGACATGACAAACTCCATTTTGACTGGTGTATGGGTAAGAGGCTATTATGCCGATGGAATAAATTGTACCCAATCTAAGAATAGTTGCGATTACTGAAATGACTAATGTTGGTGCTGTCGGAGAGAGATTATCATAGCTTCTGTAGTTGGAGGAAGAGCGTTTCGTCAGAGGTTATCATTAGAATGTTGAGAAGGTGTGACAGAAATCCTGGCATTACAGAAACATCAAGAATAAGCAATTTTAGGTTGGAGTAATTATCCTCCTGTATGACAGTAAGTTTTTAAATAATCTTGGAAAGATCAGAACCCATTGGCTAGGACTGTATGTTATCATTCAAATCCTTGAAGGAGGAATAATACAATTGAATAAATTAGATGGAACGCCTTTCAAAGGATTGGTTAATGTAATTCGCCTAAAGCCTTACTAAGATAGCCATGACTTGGTTGACTAAAAAAAAGAGAGAGAAAAGAGAAAAGAGAAGAGAAAAAGGCAAAAGAAAAAAGAATCATAACTTTATGAGTATTATGTCGCAAATGATATGCCTATCAGGGAAAAATAAATAATTGTCATAGACATTATGTCTGTCATTGAAGAAAAATGATGGCAAAGACTCTTCGTCTGTCACAAGGAAAGAAATGTGTCAAAGTTCGTATACCTATCACAAGAATACAATTGTTGTCACATGATGAAATTTGGTGGCAAAAAGACAACTAGCTGTAGTTAATTTGAGGACGTGGGAGATTTCAACAGCATACTTTTTGGTCACTTCCGTCATTAATGCACAATAAATACCTTTGAACTGACAGGAAAAGTAAGGGTTTGATTTTGATAATTGAAGAATATCTGCGGTAAGAGTTTTTTTCCATCAACAAGTTTCGAACATGTCAAGTAGGTTCATCCTCAAGAGAAGTAAACTCTTGCTCTTTTTTGCACTCGGACATTAAGGATAAATATGAAATTTTCCATATCTAAGGTTTTCTTAGTTTCTTATGTCAGTTTTTTAATTTTGGTTTAAGGGTTTGATTTTCTATTTCCTTGTAATGATTAAAAAGATTGCTCCATTTGACATGAATTGTTGCCAACTTTCTATTTATTGACTTCTCATGTGATTGGATGATTGATTGAATGGGTGCACTTACATTGTCTTGCACCAAAGTTTCCTTCATTCTATTGCATCCGACTGAGTACATTGAGCTGGTGTGTCTGCAAGTGTAAGATTCGAGGTGATTTTTCCTAGAGTATGGTCATATTTATGTCCAGTACAAGCATCATTGCAAAATAAGGCATCAAGACACCTTCACATATTTGTTCTACCATCAACCATCATTGAAGAAGAATCTGCACAGTCATCGATGATTCCACCAGTTCATTTACGACTAGGCCCTCCTGACACGTCAAAAAAGGAAACGATCTGGTACCTACAAGAAGGAAGCAACACCACCAGAAGAAGAAGAAGAAGCAAGGTCTACATCCATGCTGCCAAACTATGTCCCTCCCAGACTAACCAATGCACCTAAGATAATACTTGGAAAAAATGCAAGGCATCAACTAGTATCACCAACAATACTAAACGGAGTTTGAGTAATGGTGAACATCATTTCAAACTTGAGAAATATGAGCTTTGTTGACCACGACTTGCGTAATTTTCCAGAACTAGAAATGAGAAATTATATGAAAATTGTCCATGACAGAGAGGATGGCCTTATCCATATGGTTCCAATGGAATGGAAAAGAGGATAGGACAAAGCTAGACTATTGTCGCTAATGCACATGCCAAATATCTACTGCACAACAAAGTTAATACCCGTGTTAAACAATTGCTAGTTTGTTTCCATGGTGGATTTCTATGGCTCGATTGAAAGATTTCAGTGGATGTCGAGCTGATAGCAACAATCACCGGGATTCCCTTTGTAGGAATCAACCAAGCTCCATTTTTTGGGAAAGACTAGGACACAACATTAATAAATAAGTTGAAAGAGAAGTATGAGCTGACAAGGGACACACAAGGATTTGCAATCACCTTTATCAATGATACTATTGTTCAGTTCACAACGAAATTTTTATCTAGTAAGTTGTTGCGAAAGATGCGACCGAACCAATGTACCACAGGGACAATCGATGCAACAAATTTATGTGTAGCAAGATCCTAGATCAACTGGTCACACTATCTGCTAAATGAATTGTTAGCAGATGCATAATAGGTACAGGAAAAATGTAGCCCATTTCATTATTCTTGCCTACTAATCTTGATTTCTTTTGTCGCATGGGAAGAACTAGCAAACTACCATGGGGTAGATGTTCCCGTCTTATTTTAAGGAGCTCAATACCAAAATATCTGGTTTGATAAGGAAAAACCTAAGTGACATAAATACAATAATATAGAATTCTTTTTACAGGGTGAAACCCTTTGGAATTTTATTAAGAATAAGGGAAGGCCCACCATGACAGCCATTACGAGTTTCATAACCTTATCATATTTTTAGCTGGGGCCCATCATATTTTCTAGGAGCCTCGATAGGATCTGTAAAATCAATGTTGGTGACACAGTTTCAATTGTCTACTTCCAAATTTGATGCCATCATTCAAGACTATCCAACAGAATGGAGAGTTCCTGTCATAGATGATCATATCTCTACTCAAGAAGAGTTGCGACAGGACGATCCATCGAAAAAAAATATGTAGGAAAGGGAGAATATCCACCACCAGAAGAGACTCCAAAGACTCCCCCCCCAGTAATACTCAGAATGATTCAAGTATGACCCCAACATACCAGCTATGGGGGATAAGAAGAAGCAATCAGAGAAGTCTGCGCAGGGTCATAAGAAGAGGAAGGGCGACAAATCATCTAGAGTTTTTGGCCTTACAAATGATGATTATATGCTTCTGACAGATGCAATAGTAGAGCTCTCCAACGGAAGCTTTAAAAAGATAGTCAGACAAAATTAACAAGTAGCATTCTAGATTTACTACAGACAGTTTGTAAAGTAGTAAAATAAGTTCAGGTAGCGCTCGACTACACACATGTTATCAAGAATATAGCACCTTCTACAGACAGAAGCTGTTCCTCTGGTCTGAATGGTTCAAATCCAAAACAGATGAGTAACAACTAGGTTGAAGAATTTCCCTGAAAGCTATAGATGCCTGGAATAAAACTCTGATGAAAGACATGTAAACCTGTAGAAGCACATCAGACATACAACAACATCAAAGATACCAGAAAACTATCCATAGATCCATATTAGTGACTAAGGAATCCAATAATATATATGTGAGATTTAAACAAAACAGATATATGGGAAGGAAATCAACTTTGCATTAATAGATGAATGAAAGATCTTACAACCATTTTGCCTTAGTGTCGATGCACTCCTTCACAAGAATAGCACCTCATCCCTGATAGCTCCAACTTGCTCCTCTATGCTCTCTAATGGATTAGGCCAGGATGTTAATTCAACAACATAACTTTACTTCTTTCTTCTCGCCCTCAACCATGGAGTATGAGCTTGTATTTATAGGGCTCAAAGGGATAGGAATGGTTGAGAAATTGGTGGGTGAGGTGGCCATGAGATCCTCAAAGGAGGGATCTCATGCTTAACTGACCTAGGTGAGTAGGGATAAGGTTAGACATGAGGCTTTTGTTCTAGAAGTTTCGTGAAACCTCCTTTTTTTCACTTTTTACCAAGAGCACCGCTTATACTCCTTTATGACAGAGCGGTGAAGGGTGAGAACCACGCTAAGAACAAAGGTTAAAGGTGGTGGCACCACTTGGTTTCCACATAACTTGAGCGGTGCTGCATAAGGTACCACTTATCCGCTTGAGGGTAAGAGCGGTACTGAAGTTATGTATGTTAAAACCAACACCTAGAGTATGTTTCACTTCAAGTTTGGGATTTGAGGGAAAATATATGTGTTAGGGATCCTATCACATGCTGGTGACAAAATTTGAGTGTAACAGAATCCCCCCCAAAGCATGAGGCTAGAGGGATATGATAGGCGAGAGATTTGATAGAGCAAGTTATCACTTCGAGGTAAGAGCCAGCTTGATCAGAGAGTGTCATCGAGTAGGCATCTACAATACACCAATACTTTGACTGGTGAATAAATGTAACCTCATCGTGGCTGCAGACCAATACAAGGCAGATCCATGAGAGGAATGAACAACCATGGCTACTAGAATATAGCGTAGATCCATGTGATGGAGGACTCAAAATTGGACATAGATACTAGATATACAACGTAGATCTATGTCATATAGACACAAATTTGAGCATAGCCACGACCATACAAATGTGGATCCATGCTGGTACTTCATACAATATATTCCATCACAACCTGGGGAGAAAGCTATGAGTGCTTAACAAATACCTAGGGTCTTCGTCTCGTCTTCCAAAAAGTACGATTCTAGTCATGTGATTACAATGTTCTGAAGTCGAACATGGTAGAAACCACTTGATTACCAACCAATGATGTGAACCTTTAACAAGTGCGAGGAAGATCACCATTGATGTCAATGATTCCCAAGGTACCCTAGTACAATCTACTGAGTGTGAATAGATGTTTTGATGTCGAACACCTAGTGGAATCTCTCGATCAAAGGTCAATGATGTAAAGCTATGTCGAGAGAGAGAGAATCTGTCATTAAGGCATACATATCTCAAGGTACTAAATTTGTTTCTAAGACTATTTCCCGGAAGATGAGCTGATGTCGACAGGAATAGTCTTGTCGAAGGAGGGCCATGATGAATCCCACATCGATGACATGAAAATTGGAAAAAAGTTCTGGAATGTTGTAGATAATGTAACCATAGGACGGACTCAAAATACTGACACAAAGGTTGTTTCAACTGTAGGGGTAAATTTTTTTCTTTCCTTTGAACATTGGGCAGCATGACAAAAGAACTGGCAGCATGACTAGACCAGACGGACACACAATACAACTATGGACAATGCATTATTTTGAAAGACTCAAAGGAGTGACATGATTCATGAAAGTGGATCGACTTGTAAGTCAGCTGAATACCCAAATTGACTGAATGATATGTAGACAAGACAAGTGCCATGTTCAAAGGTGACAAACAACTACCATTCGATTTGCAAAATGATTCCCTTCCCTTAACTTCCCCATCATGATCGATGAATGACTCTTTTCATTTTTACGAGTCCAAAGAGGGTAAAAAACACTCATTTTAGCTCATCCGAAGGTAAGTCCATTCCCATATATTTCATGAACCTGAGAAAGGAGGGGTTCGTTCCCCAAAAAGTGTCTCTCAATGTTTATTTTAACGAGTCCAATGAAAGCAAACTCGGTATTGTTCATGTTTAGAGAGTCTGAATGAAGATGAAAGAAAACTCCAAAAAATTCCCTTTTTCGTGAATAGTCTATCTGAACCAAAAAATAGATAACATACCGTCGGAGAGACGACTCTTCAAATAATTTTACGAGTATGAAGAAGACAAGTACTCGACAATATTTTCATATTTAGGGAGTCTGAAAAGAGCTTAAAGGAGATTCCATTAGGTCTCTTTTTATGATAAGAAGTTTTACGAGCCTAAAAAGAATCGGAAAAGGACTCGAAACTTTGATACTGAGTTCTGAGAGCGTGACCAAAGTGTCGAAACAAATGCTCGGGGACTTTTTCCATTTTATGGAAGTACGAAAAAGTAAAAAACAAACTCTCCATAGACTTTAATGTTTCCGTTTCTACCCTTGCAAGACTCAAAAACGATATTAACCTCTCGAACAATGACTTTAGTGGACTATATAGATGGATTTTATAATAATAATGATTTTAAAATATCAACATATCATTAAAAAACCCTAAAATAGATATAAAAGTAATTTTAAATAGTAAAAATCAAGCCATTTTACTATTTACCACTTAGTGAGATAATTTTGGAGCAAATTTGAGCCAGATCTTCAATAAGCGATTCTGGGAGATTCTACCGTCCGATTTGAGCGCCGTCAGAGCCAGGTAAATGACAAAACCCTAGCATTTCTTTTTAAAGCATCCATTTTTGATTTTGTGAGGGTATTGGGATGTTTTAAGCAAGCCGTAAATCTCAAATGCGGGCACGCTCCTGCCCCTCATGGGACAGGCGGTGCACTGTGAGAACCGCGCATTTGACACTGCAATCAAGCGGTGCCACCGCTCTGTGCAAATAGAGCTTAGGAAGTGCCAGCTGTGAGTGGGGAAAAATGAGTGGATAAGCAAAAGCACAAGTTTTTAATTGATTTTAATGATTTATTGTGTTTCTAGTTGGTCCATTAATTATTTTTGGAAGGTCCCAAGTGATAAAAAATGGTCATATGGAAAGAACGACAACATGATGATGATGATGCTTTTGCTGAGAGAAATGCAGTATGCATAGCCACATTGAGAAATTGTGGCCTCCTCAAATTCTTCTGCACACCTAGCATGGTGTCTCATGAGCGATTGCTGGATTATATCCTCCATATGTGGAACCCGGAGCAGCAATACTTCGAGGTAGGAGGCCACGTGTTGATAGTTTAGGTAGAGGATATCTACTTCTTGACCGAATTATCGAGACGGGGTGCTTCGATTTCATTGTCTATTTGTCGTGGAGGGGATGTGACTACCAAGGAGTTGATCGACCATTAATTCCTTCCTGGTACTAGAACTTTGGGGAAGAAAATTCCCATCAAGGAAGTGAGGGATGATCCTCTTTGTATTGTTATTTTCACCATGCAGATGCTGGTTGGGAGCTAAGGGCCTCATCAGGATTCTAGGGAACACATGTTATATGTGATAGAGGCTATGGTACCTACTGTCTTTAACTGGGCAAAGGCATTACTACCGGTCTTCAAGGACCAGCTGACTAAGTGTCGGTAGGGAGAGCTAAAACAGTTTGGCTATGGTTCCATCTTATCCTGTTTCTTCTTTAAGCGGGTCCCTCATCTGAGGCCCCAAGTGGTTTTTACTGAGTTGAGAGCGAGAGACCCTCGTATGCTGAGGTGGGTCAGGATTTTGGCCTGCATAGGAGCAGGCAGAGGGAAAGTGAAGTTAGGGGCTCCATTTTTCCACTGGCTGAGTGATCAGATCCTCATGGTCGAGGATTATGCATATGCAGGTACAAATTTCAGAGGTGAACTTGACCTACCACTTCCACCTGATGGATAGTGGGGAGACATGAGTAAGAAACAAAACCCTAAGATGGTCATTTGTGTTTTTGTATTTTAATGTTTTTTATTTTTTTATGTATAGGAATAAGACCTGAAAATTTCCATGCAGATGTTGGAGTGGCACGACCTGGGGGATCTCCCCCACTGGATAGACGAGTGGGAGCTCGGTTTGTCCGATGAGGCGACGACCCAATGGGAGAGCTAGAGGAGAACCTGGAGAGGTTGACTTTGGACATACCCGATGCATCCATCGATGATCTCCCGATGCGATATCAGAGGCACACATCAGGAGTGCCAAGCCGTTTTAGCCATTTTCTACGTAGGGTAGTGCAGGCTGTCATATGCTACCATGAGCATCACTAGACAGTTCTACATGATGTATTACTGAAAGCTGATATAGTTTTAGGATTTTGTATGATTTTGTGCTTCCTAAAAGCTAGAGTGCTTCAGATGAGGTCTCGTGGCCTATTTTGTAAAAAACACTTTATATATATATATATATATATATATACAGAATTTTACTTTTGGTGTTTATATGCTTCAAATGGAAAAGTATTTACATGAGTTTTATATGTTTTTACTGTTTATTTACAATATGATGAACCATGTTTGATTTTCATGTTATGAATGGGCAATATACCAGTCTAGGATATAATTTTCCAATGAATCAACAACTGCATTGTCTTCCCTAGGGATATGCCTATAAGTGATAACCTCAAATGATATTTCCAATAGACATACCCTCTGATAGAGATGGAGCAGTATAGGGTTTCTGATGGTATAGACTTGGTTCAAATGACAAACCACTAACTGTGAGTCCATGAAAACTACCAAGTCACGAATGTCCCGGGATGCAGCCTCAGTCAAAATACCTATGACTGCTTCATACTCGACGATATTTTTGGTAGCAGGACCAATACAAACCGCTCCTAAACTGACTAGATCGTGTGTAGGGAAATACATAACCCAAGCAGCTGAAGCAAGGTTCAGGGTATGGCGACAAGCACCATCAACGAATCCATAAAAATCCATATGATCTGCATAACCAAAACATGGTATAAATAGTCTAGACACTAAACTCAAAACCATATTGAAAGAACTAAAACACACTGAAAAGTCAAATAATGTACATATATATAAGGTACCATACATAAATGATTTAGGCATAGTACCTATTTAGGTACAACCCATTGCGAGGTTTCCCGAAGGGGACTTTGTCATAGTCCACAAGCTCATAGGCCCCTTTTTCTAAAACCTTTGAAAGAATAAAAGGATCGTACCACATTAATTCAAACTTCCGTTTTCCTAGCTTATCATGTCTCTAATCATAAGTCAGGACTAGGTCACTTTCGTTAAACATATGAGGTTTGACATATTTATCGTATGGCGCATTGTGTTGAAGTCTAGGCTTTCAACATCATTCAAGCATACATTGAGTTCATACACAGCCATCAAAGACAAGTACTTTGGGAAGGGACGTCCAATCCACTGTTGTATTATCTTTGGTAATTATTTATACATTATGAGATAGGTTGGAGCGGTTTTACCCGCTCCAACTACTTATTTGTTAATATCTATTTATCTTTTAAACTATATAATTACATGATGACATTTAGTAGGTAAGTGGCCCCCTCTACATCTCCCCCACAAACAAAATGTTTCTTCGTCTCGAAGAAAACAAAGAGATATGCATCAACATCCTGGGTCTCTGCTACTGCGGAGTAGTCCTCACTGTGCATCAACCATGCATACCGGTCTGCATAGGTAACTCAGCCGCAACAGCCACTAGCTCGATAGGAAAACACACGTGTGCAAGGCTCTACTGTGACTGGTTACTCTTCAACCTCCGTCTTCAATATGACAATAGTCCATCGAAGTCTCATCCTCTCACAACGGCGGGAAACCATATTCTTCTGCAACTAGGTCTTTTGGTTTAAAGCCTCATCCTGGCTCATCTGACCGGCATCTCCATCGGTTCAGGCATGCGGGATCTTTTGGCTCTTCGACTTTCTATGTCATTTCTCTGTCTTCTGGCTTTCCGAGGTCACAACCTAGGAACAGTTTCAGCATTTTGATAATGAGGGGTACATTGTCATCATGTCTCATTGAAGCGCTTTGCTATGTAGGTGAATGATATTTGCTTGAATTCCATCGTCGTCATCTTCTTCTATCGTGAGAGTATGAATTTCCTGCAAAATTGTATGTTTTCTACTCATGTGCATGGTCTTGATCATGATTGACTACTTTAGAATGACTCAGACTTATAATAGTTGACTAGATACTGGCTTCATTACATAAGTGAGGAGATCGCCTGCCTTTAAGAAAGACCCACGTTTAACCTCCTCATTAAACTCAACTCACAATGGTTGGCAAAATACCAATTTAATTTACATATACTGGAGGGGATCGCCTGCCTCTATTGAGACTCACGTTTAACCACCTCTTGAATTCAAAATATTTAAAGACGAGTCACATCACTATAATGACTATACAAGACAAGTAGTTGACTTCGACTAGAATGAGCATATCGACCAACTGAAGACACTGACCAACCCGACATACTTTTCATTTTACACAACCGACCTGCTTGTTAAAGACTCAACCGACATGTTTCAACCGACATGCTCCAACCAACATGACTCAATCGATAGAGTGCAGAACTGTTTCTTTTTACAATTTTAAGATTTCGAGCATGCTTTACAAGTGACATATAGACCCAACTGAGTGCCAATGTCAACCGACTTTGATATTGACCATATCGACCACTTGAAATGCTGACCAAAGTGAGATTGGAACCACAGAAGAATCGACCATATTTTTACAACTTAATCAATGCTCAGTCAACAAGGAGGCAAGGTATTTAACACAAAATAAACAACTCCATAATGTTACCTCTCATGATGCATCAAAATTTTTGATCCGAAGTCGGGACAGGGTCGACGAAATGGTGGTCGACGAAGTGGGGAACAAGATCAGTCGGGTCGATGGCCAAGTGTGCTATATCGAAGAATCAACCCAATTTCATGTGCATATCGACACATCAGGAATAGCAATTGGAGCAATCCTGACTCAACTAGGAGATGATGGGATGGATTACCCTATAGTTTATAGCAGTCGAAAATTAAATAAGGCTGAAAAGAACTATTCGACCACGGAAAGGGAAGCCCTAGGAATGGTATTTGCACTTCAGAAGTATCGACACTACCTAGTAGCTAACCCCTTCATATTTTACACCGGCCATCAAGCTTTGAAATACCTCGTAAACAAACCTCTGCACCATGGGAGAATTTGTCGATGGCTACTTCTCTTTCAAGAGTTTGAGTTTGAAGTAGTGGTCCGACCAGGAAAGCTCAATGTCGGACCTGATCACCTATCCCGAATCGACACAGGAGAAGAACCGACCGGAGTCGACGACGACTTGCCGGATGCACATCTATTTCGTATAGAAGCAATACCAGAAGAGTTGGAGGATATTGCTCAGTTCTTAGAGATAGGTCAGGCACCAGAAGGTCTGAGCACTAAGAAGAAACAAATCCTAGCTATGAAGGCTGCTCCATACAGCCTCATCAATGGATTTCTATACAAGATGGGGTTGGATGATGTTCTTAGAACATGTGTACTCGACCATGAATGAGAGCAAATCATGCACGAAGCACATTATGGACCAGCAGGAGGACATTTTCAGGCCGACACAACTGCCAAGAAAATCCAACAGTCTGGATTATGGTGGCCGACACTTCATAAAGATTGTAAAAACTTTGTCAGTCGATGTGATAGATGTCAACGACTAGGTTGACCACTACCAAGTACAGAAATGCCCCTGATCTCAGTCAATCCTAGTCTCACCTTTGAAATCTGGGCTATAGACTTCATAGGACCATTCCCTGTCCCAGCCCGACGATCAGGTGCAAGATATATCATCACTGCAGTGGAATATGTTACTAAATGGGCAGAAGCAGAACCTGTCGAGACCTGTTCAAGTGAAATAGCTGCTAAGTTCATATATGAAAACATCATTACTTGATTTGGTTGTCCGCTCACTTTGATCAGTGACCAAGGGTCTCACTTCGTTAACAAAACAATAAAAAATTTAACTGACAAGTTTCATATCGACCACCGACGTAGTACAGCATACCACCCCCAGTCGAATGGTGCAATTGAAGCCTTTAATAAAACCCTGACCAAAGGATTGACTAAAATATGCAGTGCCGACAAGGATGACTAGGATGAGAAGATTCCTGCAGTTTTATGGGCATACAGGACAGCCTACAAACGGTCAACTGATCAAACCCCTTTTCGACTGGTATATGGCCAAGAAGCAGTCATCCCTCTACACTTCAGACAACAGGCACCCATAGTTGCACAAATACTACATGTTGATGTCGAACAGGCCAGGAAGGATCGACTCTTTCAACTTAATAAACTAGAAGAACACAAACTTATGGCCATCCAACACCAGGAAATACAAAAACAACAGCAGAAAGCATGGCACGACCGGAATATCAAAAACAAAAATCTGTCGGTCGGTGACCTTACTTTACTCTATAACAGTCGAGTAAAAGGAAAACCCAAGAAATTGCACACAGAATGGATGGGCCCGTACATAGTCGAAGAAATACATCCCAATGGGTCGGTTCGACTAAAAACATTATAGGGCCTGGTATTTCGGAAGCTCGTTAATGGCGCCCGACTGAAACGATATAAAAAATAAAAAAAAAATAAAAAAAAAATCATAGAACGGTCTTAACTGACCACCAAAACCCTATATAAAAAAGTTAGAAAACTACAAAAATCAAAACCGTACACTTATAAAACAATCAGCATGACAACAACTCACCCCTCCGACCACCGACATCACTTTCATCGACCATCTTCATCGACCAGACAAGACGACCATTTTCACCACCGACACTGACCGTCGACCTCGAGAGTCACATCACATATTAATGGCCTCGAGCGCCGAACCAGATCCCCCAGATTGCACTTGAGTATTGCAGCTGGGCTGTCAAGTCCGCCATTAATACAACCAGTTCGACACTCCACCACACCCACGCCTATAAATAATGGACTGCCCAAGGTTCATTCACCACACCCCTTACACACGGAACAATCGCATTCCCCATCAACTAAATCCCACGAACCCTGTTACCAGTCCGACCAGTCTGATATCATGGCACCCAAGCTTACCCGCGCCGCGGCCAAGGCAAAAGAGTTACAGGCAGAGGACACACCCTTGGTCCAAAGATTGAAACATATCCAAAATGCCAAAGTCCAGGAGGGTCCTTTCCAAAAACTCTGGACAGAAATCCAAGAGTGGGCCTTTGTCGATAGTAAAATGACCCAGGCCGCCGAGAAAATACGAAATAGCTCTATCCTCCAGTACCCCAACGCACCACTGATGGCAAGCTTTGGTGGGACGAAGGAGGCAGCGGTTAAGTTTATTATCAGTCGTTACCACAACGACCGATTCTATTTAGACCAACCGATTGACATCACTGGGGATGTTATTTCGGCGCTTACAGGTCTATTGAACAGGGGCGACCCTGTACCAATTGGGATTAAAGAAGGCCTCGTCCAAGAACTCACAGGCACACCGACTGGAAAAAAACTCAAAGGGACTGATGATAGGCCAGATCACGACAAGAACGCCACAAATTGTGGCTAAAATAATTGCCGTCACCCTTACCTTGGCTGGTCGGAGCAGCGACCTAAAACTGGAAATGTTGGAGGCGGTCGACACAATTGCAACAAACAGACGTCTTTACAAATGGGGAGACTATGTCGCAGACCTAGTCAAGACCATATGCGAACGCTGCCAGGAGACAGGAGGTATTATAAAATTTCCCTCTTTAATCATTTGGATTGTTATGTACCATATCTGTCCGGAAGGCAGTGCAGTCTTCCGGGATCCCACAAGGTTTGAAATGCACAGGTTCAAACCCTTTTCACAGAGAGGAACCCTGCATGAGCTGGCACAAGGAAATTTTTTTCTAGAGAATTGGTTCCAGCAGCTAAAAGTCCGAATGACGAGGTGGAGGGTGCCACAGATCATCCGACGAAACCTCCAAGCTCAGTCTCACATCCAATTAGCTCTCGACCATACGTCAGTATGGTATATGCGAGGTCAAGACCCCAAAGCAAAAGACCTCGACTACTACCCAACAGTCGAACAGATATTTTGGGAGTTGAGTCGACAGGCAGGCACAAAAGTACCAATTCCAGCAGCTGCCAAAGAAGTCGACTTCTCTATTGTCGAGCCTCTTACAGACCAAGAGAAGGAAGAGGATTATGAGTTAAATTTGTACATCAGCACTTTCGTGTCGGAGGATACTCCGACTGTGACTACTAGTCAAGTGCACTTAACAGTGAAGCACCCGACTGCACCCAGAGTGGACCCCCCGTCGACAGAACAACAACAACCAACGGAACAGGCACAACCGACAGTACCACAAACAGCTCCTCCGGCGCCAGAGACTGTCGACCCAGATCAGACTCCGACAGGGGAAGTCGAGGAAGACAACCCTGAATATGCTGTGTCTCGGAGCATTATCAAAAAGATGGCAAAAGAGATAGCCATAGCCTGAAGGAAGATCAAGCTACAGAAAAGACAGCAAGGCAAGGGTAAACGTAAGCTTGTCCTTGCTGATTCCACCGACGACGAAGAGGAACTAGCAGCATCAGCACTCGACATTGTCGAAGACGCCCAGGCTAATAAGGTAACTGTTGAAACTCAGTTTCAACGTTTTATTGATGCAGGAGCTCCAGAAGGTCGGCCCAAGAAAGCCAAAACTCAGTCGACACCTGAAAATATAGTCGACCTTGTGTCGACCCCTCCCCCTCCATCCCCGACCACCATAGTCGAGGAGCAAGCACCGGGGCAGCAGGCCGATGTTTCCCCAGAAGTATATGAACGAGTCATCCTGGAGGCACTCAGGGCCAGGGCCAGCACGAACGCTGAACTCAAAGCCTTCTTTCAGACGCTACCTGCAATATTCCAGTCGGCACAAACAATACGGACAACATCACCACTAAAAGCAAGCAAAAGGATATATGCCCAGCAAACAACAGTATTTACAAGGGTCCATGACGGTGGCGACATAGAAGGGCAAGAACAGACCTTCACCGACTACCACCTCCCACCGGAAGAAGACATTATGTCTTCCGACCAAAGTTCCCAACACCATTCTCCATCACCATCAGGATCAGGAAACCATCCATCCCCACCTTCACCACCATCACCTCCACCACCTCCACCTCCGCCTGATTCACAGCCGAACCCACCATCATCTTCACAGCCAGAAGTGGACATACCACCTCCTCAACCACAAAAACCCCCAACCACTGAACCACCCTTTCAGACACAAGCACCTTCGACTTCTGTTCCACCTTCCACTTCTGCAGGCCATCAAGACAAGCCAACAGAACAGCAACAGAAGACCACAGAACCAACCTCTACTACTGCAGGTACTCAGGAGCACGATGCTGACAAACAAAAGAAACAGACAGACCAGCATTGACCATCCAGGCTACGGATAAGTTTAAAAGATGCAAGTTCGTTGACCGACACAGAGGTCGGCCAACTGCTAAACACCCTAGCAAAAGAAGCAAAGAAGAGGACACAAACAGTAAAGAAACAACTCAGGGATAAGGAGGATGAACAGGTCGAGTTTCTCGGTAAGTGTAGGTCTCTTGCACAAACTGTCACCCCAGGACCGGTCGAAACTGCAACGGACCGACCACTCGGAAGGGCGTATCAGCTGTTTGAAGGCTTGGTGTCGACTCTCCAGACACATATCCAAGGGACTAAAGCAGAACAAAAAGAAGAGACTGCTCGACTGCTCCTGACCCAACATACTGCCTTTTCGGAGGCTTACAAACTTTTACAGGATCATATGGAGGAATCCATTGTTACCGAAGAAGTGCTAAGATATTGGCCGACTCATTATGGGCAGGTCTATCATCAGAGCAGGCAGACATGACAAGGCATTCAGGCCTTGGAAAGTCGGAAAATGACCAAGGTAGAACTGAGGCAGACCCTTGAAGAGCAGATTGTGATGGAAAGTAGCAAGCTACAAAAACTCGAACGAGAAGCTCATCAGTGGGTACAACAAGCCTTACCAAACTTGGAGAAGGTTGACCACATCTGTCCACAAATGAAAAGACTCCTGGATACCCCCGAAGAACAAAACCAACTGTTGGGTCCTAGTATGGAAAATATTGCCGAACTGCCCATGGTCAAAAAGATGTCGGTATTATCAAGTGTAACAACTCTAACCATTGACATCCAGAAAGGCCTGCAGACATGGACAGATTTCCAGCGTCAACTTGCCATCATAGCTCCCGCCATCGTCGAAGTGTGCGTTCAAAGACGACCGACCATCCGACTACATAGTCCTCACTCGGAGCAAGTATGAAAGGTTCGACAGGACTTCATTTTTGTACTTACTTCTTTTCTTCGGGACGAAGAAATGTTTTATTTGTGGGGGAGATGTAGAAGGAGAGAGTCGACGTAAGTCGACTTGAACGAAGACCGACTTAGTCGATCAGCCGACTAAGTCGGTCAGCCGAGCAAACACAGTAATTAAGTCTGCTAACTAATAGTCGTGTCGGTTCATCGAACCGACAGGTAGTTATATTGTAACTGTTTGTAATCTGTATATATTAGGCTGTTGAGCCTCACAAGAACCCAGTTCAGTTATTGGATTTGTACGATCAATTGAGAATAATATAATCTGTTTATCCTATATGTTCTTGTCTCTTGTATCTGTGTATATTCTGTATATTTTTGTATGTATTATTGGTAACCTTATGTGATCTGGGAGATTACAACACATTGACACGTTTCTTATGTGGCTCATTAACTAAGGCAGCATCTCATCTAGTTTCGTAAAGGTTGGTCAAGTATAAAAACCTTTCTTCCTCAGTAGAAGTATTAGGGAGAAGTTCAACGACAAGTTTCAAAGAGGGAATCTGACACTGAATAGGTAGGACAACTTCTAGTTCGTATACTAATTGGAATGGTGTAAAACCAGTCACCGTTTTTACTGAAGTTCTATAATCCCAAAGAGCGGAGAAGAGATCATGGTGCCAAGTGGATTTGTGATCTCCAACCATCCAACGTAGCATAGTTTTAAAACTTTGTTAATGGCCTTAACTTGACCATTCGCTTGCGGATAATAGGGAGTTGAGTTTTCATGGCGAAAACCCAGCTTAGCACTTAACTCTGCCATCATCTAATTTTGGAAATGTGATCCATGATTAGTGACAATAGACTGAGGAACTCCAAACCTAGCTATTACATGCTTAAAAAGGAAGAGGGTAGCAGTCTTACCATCCTTTGTATATGTAGGCATAGCCTCATCCCACTTAGTGAAATAATCCATGACTATTATGATGTAACCATGCTCCCCGGCTGAGGTAGGCTTACAATGCATGAAATCTATCCCCCATTTGGCGAAAGGGCCAACGACAATGACAGGGTGTAACGGAGCAGGGTGGGTGCGCTTTTTCGGATAAAAGTGTTGACAGGGTGGGCATTTCTTAACAGCCTCGTGACAATATTTAAAAATAGAAGGCCAGAAATAGCTAGCACGAAGGATTTTCTAAGCTGTAGCCATCCCAGAAAGATGACCGCCACATGCTCCAGAATGGTAGTAATTTAGAACCTGTTCAGCCTTGTCATGGGTGAAGAATCGTTGGAGAATGGTATCTATACCATGTCTATACAATGTATCATTGAGGATAAGATAGTACTTCACGTGGTGATGAATGTGGCGACGATCATCACAAGATATAGTAGGCTGAAACCGTTGTGTCTGGAGATAAATGATTAAATCTCCATACCATGGATTAGTTGTGCTTATTAGGAACATAAATTCATCTGGGAATGAATCACTGGGTTCAGAATCCGTTAAAGCAAAGGGGAGGTCACACATTAGCTTTGTAAAGACTAATGATTTCTTTGAAGTAGATTTTGCAAACTCAAGGTCAAACTCCTGTAGGATGACAATCCATCGGGAGTATTTACCCTCTAGCACCTAACGAGTCAGGATGTAGCACATAGGGTTTTGGTCTACAAGTACGGTAGTGGTGCGAAGCAAGATGTAGTGACAAAACGTTTGGAGAACAATGACCGTAGCTAATGCTATCTTCTCCAAACGTGAGTATCTAGTTTCAGAATCAAGAAGATTCTTACTGGTGTAGTAAATCACGTGTTCTAGGTCATTCTGGTCCTCTTGGGATAAAACCATTCCGATAGTATTAGTAGAGGCAACAACATACAAGAGAAAATACTTCAAGTAATCCGAGGGGTGTATCACAGGTGAATGAGTCAGAGCGTGCTTAAGATTATTGAAGGCTCGCTGGGCCTGGTCATGCCAGAAGAATGGAGTATCCTTCTGTTGTAGCTGCAACTATTTCCCCAAATTTTCAAATTTTGGACCCCCTTGTTAATTTTAGCATTGCCTAGAATCGTTTGGATCCATGAACTCTTTTTGTTTTTGCTTTATTTTTGGATTGTTTCGAGGTTGAATCCCTTCATGTTTTTCGAAAAATTTCTTATGTTTGAAATTGCTGTGGGTTGCGGAATTTAGAGTTTGGCTTGTGGCCCTTTGAGCTGAGATTTCTTTTCGGGAGCTTATTTCTCATGCTAGCCATTGTTCCGAAGGCCATTTAAATAACGTATCGGAGCCATGTTTCCTTAGGAAGCCTCCGTCACGGAATTTGAATGATGATTATTCTGCAGGAGGATCGTGATTTCTCCGTTGTCGCGTCATATCGTTGACTTGTTTATAATATTGGAGGCTGGTCGAGGTTGAATCGGGATATTTGGTCTGTGTGAAGCCGCTGTTTCAGAAGTGAAGCAGGTTTTTTGGACCGCTGCAAAACCTTAATTTGTTCTAAACACTTATCATTTTACATTGATCTTGCACCATAGCAAATGTTATGTTTTTGGATCGGAGGCTATAGTCTGTTTATCTTCCGCCCTTACGGCTCCCAAGTGAACTAGGTATCTGCCCTATAACTGCTCCACCCGCCGATACTTTGTCGGGTTTTCATCGCTTTGTTTTTGGATCAGAGGCTGTAGTCTTTCCTCCTCCGCTCTTGCGGCTGTGTAATGCACTAACTGTCCGACATTAATGTTTTTCCGCTCGCCGACTGGGAACTTTTCTGCCCAGAGTTTGGATTTAGCCCTTTCGACTCCGATAAACTTAACGGTCTCACGGATCCCATTGCTTGTTTGAGATCCTTTGACGTGGCTGTGAGTGAGACTACGCGGTCGATGTTTTAATGTTTTAAGCCACCGATAAGTTTTTCTGTTCCCGTCGTTTTGTGAGTTTTAAACCCTTGTGTGGGCAACAGTGTTTTGGGTACTTGTTAAGGTTTTCATGACAAGGACGTAATTCAGGGCCTCTTTTGATGACTATTCGTTCTGTTGATGTGTTTGATTGAAAAGACGCAGTCCTAATTAATGATAAATGTCATTTAATTGCAGATGGACTCAAGAGACTTCTTCAGATTACTACTACAAGAAGGCATAGCTGGGAGACGAAGCAGCAGAAAGTTGGTTGGGCTAGACAGAGTGCATAAGAAAATCGACAGAATCTCAAGGAGGACAAACAAAAGACAAGGCAGAATCGATGGTGAAAAAAGCCCAGGCTTGGAAATATCCTTCAGTTACCGAGCTGATCTCGCTTTGTTAAGTACTCATAAGTTGAAACCTAAAAAGACGTAACGCATGAAGTGAATCATGAGTACTCACGGAAAACAAAAAATGGTGATATTAGACGGTTTTGAGGAGCCCAAAGGTCACACGGTTGGGGCAGCCCAAGCCGTTAGCTGATGTGGATTAAATATAGGAAAGTTAGAGTTTACAGGGGCTTTTTCCCTGGAAAAAATTGTGAACTATTGTTTGTAAGAGGAACTACTTTGTTTTACAATAAGAAATTACAAATTTTGCCTGTTGGAGAAGGTGCTATGTGGAATGTTCCAATGTGATGAATGAACAATGTTGAAGGGGAACTATTTCGTTTTCAACTGTGTTTCATTAACTGTGAGAGCGTTCTAACTTTCTGAACCTATGTTCTTATCTGAATGTTCTCTAGTATATTCTGTGATGTTTTCCACTATGAGTAATGAAAGTTTTAACTGTCGATGAGCTATCTTGTCATGTATACTTTTATTCATGTTCGTATGTTTGGTTCTAGGAACAACTATCTGTGATTTGCCATAACATGTGAACAATATTACATTACTCATGAATTAATAGCTAGCTCTCTAGAGATAGCCTAGTTAGTATTTATTTTCTAATTGTGTGTGATTTAGATGCTTGAGAGTTTAAGACGAGAGGTAAGAACCTGCGCATCACATTGTGAATACTCCTTGCATTCTTGATCAATCTGCATGTTAAATAGGCACTTGCATATCATACTTTAAATCAAAAACACAAAAATATATACGGTGGACCAGGCCGCAACTGGTAAAACCTTTTATTTTTTTTACTTGACCTACGGTAGCCGGACCGCAAACCGGACGGATTCCCTACACCAAACAGTCACGGGCTAGTTGGGAATGTTGACTGGGGAGAATCCCTTGCTATTGTTGCCTATGATTTTCCAGGCCTCAATGGTTTCTGGCACTAGAAGGAGGGCCTCCAGTGCATGGCTGGCCGAGGAAATCCATTTTCCTGAGACTATTCCACCGGTAACAGTTTTGAAAGCAGTGTGTTTCATAATCCAATTCCTGAAGAGGGGGGTAGAGAAAATTTGTATTCTGTTCATAACGAAGTTGTTAATGATCTGAGAAGACACACTAGGGCATACGTGAAGAAGATTGGAGGATTTCTGATTATCCCTGAATTGCCTAGAAGAGAATATAAAAGGAAAGATCGTCCTATATTGGAAGACTCAGTGCTAGTTGGGGATTGGGAAGAACTTGTAGAAACAGCCTTACAGGAAGTTGTACAGCCTTTGAATCAAGTAGGCCTGGATACTCCTCATGGTTCTCCTGTTCATACTCCTATTCGCTTACCCCCTCACTCTCCACCCAGACTCATGGCAGGCGTAAACGCAAATCAACCACCCAACCCACCGAATCCACCACATGCCTGGAAAGCCAGATCACCTTTAAACTTAACACCTCCTTTGCATGCTTTACCTCAATCTTTTGAAAAGATGCTGCCAAAATTTGACCCAAATGAGAAGATACTGGTAGACGACCACTTGCAAAGTTTCTATTTGGCAATAGAAGGGTTAAGGGCTGGGGAATATGAGGATGTAGTTTGCAGACTTTTCCCACACACCCTTAAAGGAGCTGCAGCATCGTGGTACTTTGGTTTGCTGGAAAATTATATCCCTGATTGGGATACCTTCAAGAGGATTTTTAGAAGTAAGTATGCAACCCAAAAGACTCATGCAGCTCTCATGAAAGGACTATGCGCCTTAAAGAAAGAAAGAAAGGAGAAGGTGCATAGTTTCACCCAAAGGTTTGCAGCCTATCTTAAGATTTTTTCTGAAGCTGAAAAACCTTCAGATAAAGTCCTGATTGAATATTATACCTCATCTCTAGGACCTGATTTGGCCATGTTTGCCAAAATGAAGGCCAATCCTACTCTATCGGAGACCAATGAGGAGGCGGAGAAAGTAGAGGTTGAAAGGGAAAGTATCGAAGATTATCTCGAACGATCAGGAGAGAAAAATGTGGGGAGGAAAGCTTTGTTGTTTACCAAGACTAAGGAAGAGCAGTCACCATATTTTGAAGGAATGGCAAAAATGATGCAGAATCTTTCTAACAGAATCATAGACTTGGAAAAGGAAAAGGAAGCCCAAAAGTTCTACAAGCCTTATTACAAGAAAAGGGAAGATAACGGTCCATCCCAACCCCCTCCGCACAATTTTGCACATATGAGTTTAACAGAGGTAGGAATGGACAATTTTTGCACTTTCCACCAACAACCCCACTCTGAAAAGAATTGTCCTCAATGGATAAAGTCAATGACATTGGTTATGAATCAGCTGTTGGATTCTAAATTGACAGAAGATAAAGATGAAGAAGGAAAAGACAACATTACATCAACGAAAGAACAAGAGGATGAGACCATGGTTTTATGGGACTATGTTTCGTTATTTGATGCCGAGGAGGAAAAGGTTGTGAGGCATGAGGGAATCCTGGAAACAAATGTAACAACAAGGAGCCAAGGGTTGGCTAAAGAAAACAACCTCATGCTCCCAAAGATTAAAAGGCTTCAAAGGAATGTTGAGAAATTTCAAAATAACTCCTCAGCTAATAAGATTCCAGAATTTACCATCACTAGTCAAGGTCCTAGACAGACTAACATGTTTACCAAGCCCAATGAAGAAAAAATAAATAATGATAAACCAAATCCCACCGAACCTAAGATGGATTATGACACTGTGGAAGATATAAATAAGGTAAGGGCGAACATCTCATTATTTGAAATGTGCAAGGTGTCGCAGCAGAAAGAAAAACTATTGAAAACACTTGAAGCATTAGAGGAGGGGCTACCCACTGACAACCAACCCAAGGAAGAAGAAGAAATTTGGGAAGCAAGCATAGGAGGTAAGCCTAAGTGCAAGAATCCATCGTTTCTCCTCACTTTTGAAAATTTTAACCACAACGTACATAATTGCTTGGTAGACTCAGGGGCAGCGGTTAACGTCATGCCGCTGTCAGTCTGCAAAAGGATAAATGGGCAGCCCAAACCATCCACCTGGAGGGTTGTTCAGTTGGATAGAATGAATGTGAAGGTAATTGGGGAAATGGAGGATGTTCTAGTCCACTTGTCTTCGAATGATAAGGTGTGTCAAGTTATTGCTATTGTGGTGGCTGACATACCAGAAGCTTATGGGCTTGTTCTGAGCAGGGACTGGTCGACAAAGGTAAATGGATATTTTGCCTCAGACTGGTCATATCTGTGGCTGCCATATAAAGGAAGCCTGAATCGAATTAAAATTTTGAGGGAGCCCCATATGAAACACAACGCTACTCAGTTCGAAGAAAAAAACGAACCAGTGGATTCTGTTTTGGGAAATTACTTTAATCAGTTAGAACCAAGAAATTACCAAGTAGAAGAAGCCAGCGACACATCAGATGCTCAGCCTGATCTCCTTTGGTTTTCACAGGATGATGAAATCGATTGTAAAATAGTATACTTAGCAGTAGAAGTAGATGTAAATTCCCGCACAGTAGTTAGCGATTTTTGGACACTTTTTTTTGACGGTTCTAAAACGTTAGAAGGGTCAGGAGCTGGCTGTGTCCTGATTGACTCCAAGAAGAACAAAAATTTTCTTTCATGTAGGTTAGAGTTTGAATGTACAAATAACACAGCTAAATATGAAGCGTTGGTTCAAGGTTTAAGGAAAGCAATTGAATTAAAGGCAAATAATCTGAAAGTATTTGGAGATTCTAAAATAATTGTAAAACAAATTTGGAATCAAATACATTGCATTTCTCCTCATTTAAAAGCTTATCAAAATGAGGTATGGGATTTACTTAAATGTTTTAATGCATTTAATATTGTATTGATTCCAAGACTTAAGAATGTAGCAGCCGACTTGTTGGCCACATCAGTTGCGAGGCTTGTGCCCTCTAATAATCGGTGCTCTGTTGAATTTCTTTTCAGGCCCTCAGTTCCAGATATGATTACTAACCTACGAGTGTTTGACGACGATCAACAGATTATAGAATGCTTAATGAATGACGAGGCATTTAAAGGAGCGATTATTGATGATGAAGAACATCAGGTCGAGCTGAAATTCGATAATTTCATCCCTAAGGGAGTCAGAACTTTAGAACGGATGTTTGATTTAAATGAAAAATTTAGAAGACCAACAAATGTGAAGACTCATAGCTCATCTCTACAGTTCGAATTGATTAATTTGGGGACTGAGATGAACCCTAAATATGTGAATCTTGGAAGATTTTGTTCACCAGCTGAAAGAAACAAGTTCATCGTTCTTTTCAATCAATACAAAGATGTTTTTTCCTGTATGTATGAAGATATGAAGATATATGACACCAGCATTATCCAGCATGTTATCCCCATCAAATCTGGAGTCAAACCTTATCAACAGCCTTTAAGGAAAATGCATCCAAAATTAGAACTTCTAATCTAGAGTGAAGTTAAGAAATTATTGGATGCTAGAATCAGTTTTAAGGTTAGACACTTAGAATGGGTTTCAAATCTGGTACCAGTGAGGAAGAAATCTAGAGAAATCAGGTTATGTGTGGATTTTAGAAACTTAAATCGCTCTTCAGATAAAGACAATTATCATGTTCCACCCATGGAACAAATACTGCAAATGGTTTCAGTTTCTGAACTATTCTCTTTATTAGACGGATTCTCAGGCTACAATCAGGTGTTAGTAGTCGAAGAAGACAGATTGAAAATGACATTCAGGACCAGCTGGGGAACCTTCGCTTACAGAAGAATGCCCTTTGGACTTATAAATGCTGGAGCTATGTTCCAGTGGGCTATGGACATATATTTCCGTGGTTTGATTAGCCGCAGTGCTGTAGTATACCTCGATGACATCATGATATTCTTGAAGAAGAAAGAAGGACACGCGTTTCATCTAAAGCAGATTTTTGAATGCTGCCGAAAATACGGTATCTCACTAAACCCCAAGAAGTGCGTGTTCACTGTTACGGAAGGAAAGTTGCTGGGTCACGTGGTTTAAAAGAAAGGGATCTCCATAGACCCAGAAAGGATCAAAGCCATTGAACAGATTCCTTGCCCGATAATAAAAAAGGGCATGCAATCATTTATGGGGACAATAAACTTTGTGCGAAGGTTTGTGCCAGATTTCGCTCAAATTGTTAAACCTTTGCAGCAAATGGTGAAGCAAAGTGTACAATTCAAGTGGAATGAGGTTGAGAAGAATGCATTCTGCAAGATTAAAACCGCTGTTGTGCACACACCCTCCCTCAAAAGCCCGGATTTTGATAAAGATTTTATTCTGTACACTTTCGCATCTGATGATTCGCTAGCGGCTGTGCTTACTCAGAAGGAAGATGGGGGAGATGAATTCCCCATATCATTTATGATCATTGGTCTGCAAGGGGCCGAATTGAATTACCCATCTATAGATAAACAAGCTTACGCAGTGTTCAAAGAAGTGAAACAATTCATACCCTACATACTAAAGAACCGGACCAAGGTAATCATCCCACACCCAGCTGTGAGGTCTCTTTTCATACAGAAGGAGTTAGGAGAAAGAAGGGGTAATTGGGTAACAGCTCTTCAGGAATATGACCTCGAATTCAAGCTAGATTCTATAGTTAAAGGGCAAGGATTGTGCACGCTGATGACTGAAAATAGAAACAATGAAGAACATGCCTGGGAAGACAAAGCTGAGTTACATTTGATGGATGTATGTCATCTTTTCACAGCCCTAGAATCTTGGTATCGAGACCTTGTACATTACCTTCAGACATGATCGTTACCGGAACATTGGAATTCTAAGCAAAGAAGAGCATTGCGTCTTAAATCAGCCTCATATCAAATTATTGAAGGAATATTATTCAGAAAAAATTACGACAGAGTTCTTCTTAGATGCTTAGAGAAAGAAGATGCGAAGAAGGTAATGACAGATTTGCATGATGGGCCTGCTGGGGGACATTTCTCCGGAGATACTACAGCTCACAAAATTCTTAGATCCGGATAGGCCCATGCTCTTCAAATATGCACATGCCCATGTCAGAAAGTGAGACATTTGTCAAAGGTGTAGTGGAAGACAAGCTAAAGCAGTAGGACAGTTGAAGCCTGTGATAATAACAGAGCCTTTTGAGCAATGGGGGTTAGATCTCATTGGGGAGATAAAGCCGAATTCTTCCCTACAACACAAGTATATTCTGACAGCAACTGACTACTTCACTCGCTGGGTCGAATCCATCCCATTCCACAAAATAAATGAGGATGCGGTCATAGACTTCTTGCAAGACCATATTATGACCAGGTTTGGAGTTCCAATTTCTTTAGTTTTTTATAATGCTACTTACTTTTCCTCTATAATATTAACTACTTTTTCTCATGAGAAAGGGATTAAGTTGCATTACTCTGCTAATTACTATCCACAAGGAAATGGTTTAGAAGAATCTACAAACAAGAACCTGATTAGGATTTTAAAAAAGATGGTGATAGAAAATCAGAGGAGTTGGCACTCAACGTTACTGAACGCCCTTTGGGCTGATAGAGTCACCCCCAAGTCTTCGATAGGAGTGTCTCCGTATACCCTTATGTATGGTAAAGAGGCTATTCTACCCCCCAATATCATGCTACCCTCTTCCATAATAGCTTAGGAATCTAGAGGATCAGATAATGAAGTCTTGCAAATGAGGATATATAATCTCCTGAAGGCAAAAGAGTCTCGATCTAAAGCCAAAGAGCGCTTTAAACAACAACAAGAGGTAGTAAAGAGATGGATTGATAAACACAAGGCCGGAACAAAATATTTTGAGGTGGGAGATTTGGTTCTCAAGTGGGACCACCCCCATGATGAGAAAGGAAAACACACAAAATTTCAGCAGTTGTGGGTAGGACCTTTCCAGATTGCAGCAAAGCTTGGCCCCTCAACTTATAAATTGCAAGATTTACAGGGGTGGGAAGAGAACTTACCAGTAAATGGTTTAGTTCTCAAACCTTATTTTTTCTGAGTTTGTTTGTGTTCTTTTATCTTGTATATAAATAATTTGACTTGGCCGTTTACTTTGAATTATGTAGTTCTGTTTTGTTTTAGTCTAAATTTTGACTGATTTCAATAAAGGAGGCAAGCTCGCGGTTGCATGGAGAACATCAGATTTTTTGTTGTTGGAATGATTAAAGTTCTTGGGTATAAGACTGTGTATTATTGTTTATCTAAAAGAATTTCTTCTATTTTAGTAGTTTTCTTGAGTGGCTATGAACACATTGAAGTCCTGCTTAACCCTTGTAAAATAAACCAGAATCAAAGGGTCTGGAATACTATTTTGAGGCTCCATCCATATCACATTTGAAATGTCCTAGGGAGTGACAGCAAAAGGCCCATGTAAATAAATCAAGGTAAACATTATATTATATATAAATGATCCCATGCCAAGAATTGAACGCCAAAAGGCAGATAAGAGTCAAGAACTCCTATGAAAGCACTATGTATCAAAACAAATACTGAACCATATAAGTACTAAATCGCCAAAAGTTCCTCTCCCTCCGTGAGTTGAAAATTGAATACATCTCTCACACAAAAGGACACTATGGATAGAGGATCCTGAATCAAAATTCAGAAAGAAAGGCATGCAGGAGGACTCATATGAAAAGGAAAAAGTTCAAAAAAGCACAAAAGGGTGCAAAATGGCATGGGAATGAGGAACAAATGAATATTTTTGTTTACCATATGCTACAATCCTGTGGTGTCCAAGCTGACAGCTACCTGAAGACAGAGGTAACAAATGAAATTCATCTTCCTGTCCTCAAAAGAGTTATCTTGACTTGAAAATCCCGGTTTCCACTCTCCTAAATTGGACTATAATCAATGATTAAAAGTACATACATTTGCCACTTGAGAAATCCAGATATCTGGAAGAATTCAACAGGTTCGTTTGTTGTTAAACAGTCTGTTACTCAAGAAATAATCGTCCAGAGATCTAGGTCCACCAGGTAGTCGCCAATTATTGCAACTGCAACTGTTTCCCCAAATTTTCAAATTTTGGACCCCCTTGTTAATTTTAGCATTGCCTAGAATCGTTTGGATCCATGAACTCTTTTTGTTTTTGCTTTAATTTTGGATTGTTTCAAGGTTAACTCCCTTCCTGTTTTTTGAAAAATTGCTTATGTTTGAAACTGCTGTGGGTTGCGGAATTTAGAGTTTGGCTTGTGGCCCTTTGAGTTGCGATTTCTTTTCAGGAGCTTATTTCTCATGCTAGCCACTGTTTCGAAGGCCATTTAAACAACGTATCGGAGCCATGTTTCCTTAGGAAGCCTCCGTCGCGGAAATTGAACGATGATTATTCTATAGGAGGATCGTGATTTCTCCGTTGTCGCGTCGTATCGTTGACTTGTTTATAATATCAGAGGCTGGTCGAGGTTGAATCAGGATATTTGGTCTGTGTGAAGCTGCTGTTTCGGAAGTGAAATAGGTTTTTTGGACCGCTGTGAAACCTTAAGTTGTTCCGAACACTTAGCATTTTACATTGATCTTGCACCATAGCAAATGTTATGTTTTTGGATCGGAGGCTATAGTTTGTTTATCTTCTGCCCTTGCGGCTCCCAAGTGAACTAGGTATCTGCCCTATAACTGCTCTACCCGTCGATACTTTGTTGGGATTTCGTCTCTTTGTTTTTGAATTGGAGGCTGTAGTCTTTCCTCCTCTACCCTTGAGGCTGTCTAATGCACTAACTGTCCGACATTAATGTCTTTCCGTTCGTCGACTGGGAACTTTTCTGCTCAGAGTTTGGATTTAGCCCTTCCGACTCCGATAAACTTAACGGTCTCACGGATCCCGTTGCCGCTTTGATATCCACTGACGCAGCTGTGAGTGAGACTACATGGCCAATGTTTTAATGTTTTAAGCCGCTGATAAGTTTTGCTCTTCCCGTCTTTTTAAGAGTTTTAAACCCCTGTGTGGGCGATAGTGTTTTGGTACTTTTTAAGGTTTTCATGACAAGGGCATAATACAGGGCCTCTTTTTATGACTATTCATTCTGTTGATGTGTTTGATTGAAAAGACACAGTCCTAATTAATGATAAATGTCGTTTAATTGCAGACGGACTCAAGAGACTTCTTCAGATTACTACTACAAGAAGGCATAGCTGGGAGACGAAGCAGCATAAAGTTGGCTGGGCTAGACAGAGTGCGTACGAAAATCGACAGAATCTCAAGGAGGACAAACGAAAGACAAGGCAGAATCAATGGTGACAAAAGCCCAGGCTTGGAAAGATCCTTCAGTTACTGAGCTGATCCCGCTTTGGTAAGTACTCATAAGTTGAAACCTAAAAATACGTAACGCATGAAGTGAATCATGAGTACTCACGGAAAAGACAAAATGGTGATATTAGACGGTTTTGAGGAGCCCAAAGGTCACACGGTTGGGGCAGCCCAAGCCGTTAGTTGATGTGGCTTAAATATAGGAAAGTTAGAGTTTACAGGGGCTTTGTCCCTGGAAAAACTTTTGAACTATTGTTTGTAAGAGGAACTACTTCGTTTTACAATAAGAAATTACAAATTTTTCCTGTTGGAGAAGGTGCTATGTGGAATGTTCCAATGTGATGAATGAACAATGTTGAAGGGGAACTATTTCATTTTCAACTGTGTTTCATTAACTATGAGAGCGTTCTAACTTTTTGAACCTATGTTCTTATCTGAATGTTCTCTAGTATATTCTGTGATGTTTTCCACTATGAGTAATGGAAGTTTTAACTATCGATGACCTATCTTGTCATGTATACTTTTATTCATGTTTGTATGTTTGGTTCTAGGAACAACTATTTGTGATTTGTCGTAACATGTGAACAGTATTACATTACTCATGAATTAATATCTAGCTCTCTAGAGATAGCCTAGTTAGTATTTATTTTCTAATTGTGTGTGATTTAGATGCTTGAGAGTTTAAGAAGAGAGGTAAGAACCTGCGCATCACATTGTGAATACTCCTTGCATTCTTGATCAATCTGCATGTTAAATAGGCACTTGCATATCATACTTTAAATCAAAAACACAAAAATATATATGGTGGACTGGGCCGCAACCGGTAAAACCTTTTATTTTTGTTACTTGACCTATGGTAGCCGGACCGCAAACCGGATGGATTCCCTACACCAAACAGTCACGGGCTAGTTGGGAACATTGACTGGGGAGAATCCCTTGTTGTTGTTGCCTGCGATTTTCCAGGCCTCAACACCTTCTTAAGGAGATGCATATAACCATGAGTTTTCTCAGCAAAGTTACAAACAAAACGATGAAGAAATTTTTCCTTCCCTTGCAAACTTTGGAGTTCAAGCAGGTTGGTTGGGGTAGGTAAAGTGAGTATTGTAGCAATATTTAATGGATCAATCCGAATACCATCCTTGGAAACCACGAAGCCTAAGAGACGCCCCATTTCAACGAAAAAACACATTTGTGTGGGTTCAGTCGTATTTTGTAATGGCGACATCTCAGGAAAATGTCTCTAAGATGTTGAGGATGGTCTTCCCATTGCTGTGAGTGCATAGGGAGATCTCCAAGGTATGGCTCCACGATGTTCTTAATGTCGTGAAACGCATGGGACATAGAGCACTGAAATGTGGCCCCAACATTCTTAATACCAAAGGGTAACTTCTTGGAGGAAAAGGTTCCCCATGTGCATATAAATGTCATCTTATGCTGATCGATGGGCAATATCTCAATCTGATTGTAGCCAGAAAATCCATTCATAAATGAGAAGATGACACTCCCAGCATAGTTATCGATAATCTGGTCGATGTGTGGAGTCGGGAAGTTGTCCTTAGGACAAGCTTTATTCAGGTCTCAGAAATTGATACAGAATCGAAAAGTTCCCTACTTTTTATTCATAGGAATGATGCTCGATACCCATTCCGTCAGTAGTATAGGATAGATGAATCCTGCCTTCAGAAGTTTCTCGACCTCGGCTTTGATAGCCGCAGCCTTCCCCAGATGGACTTATCTCAATTTCTGCCTAACCAGTCTGGCTGTAGGATAGCTTTTGATGTCATGGACCACAATAGATGGATCTATCCCAGGAATTTCTTTATAAGACCAGGAAAAAATGTCTCGAAACTCTTTAAAAAGTGCTCTATACTCTTCAGTTTCGTCTATTGAACAATTTTTCCCTATGTGAACATGTTCAATAGTTCCAGGATTGACCGATATGTCGATTGGATTCGTTATTGTAATGTTGCATAAATTTCCTTCAGACTTAGAATCTTGCAACAAGACAGGTGTTTACAGACCATAGACAATATCAGTATTCAGGAGAGATACAAAATCATTATCTGCCGAACTGGTAATTGGGAGGAACAAGGATCTGTGATGGTGATCCTCCCATACTAATTGATTCGTATTCATAATCTCTATAATAGACTCATATGACGGAAAAGTATGGGAGAGATAATCCAAAATAGGAAGTGAAGGTTCTAACCAGTAGGGCAGGTGGTAAGGATCCGAAGCCATAAGATGAAGATCATCTGTAGGAACATCGGAAACAGATTAGATGGCATCATAAACTGCTTCATGCGGGCTGAGGGAGGATGTCTCAACAACTTGTTTACCCTTAGGATCATAGCTAAATGAAGAGATCATATTAACTATTTCCATTTCTATGCTAGAAGGGGTTGATGGAAACACGCCCATGAGAGCAGAGTCCTTCAACATCCCTACCCTAATTAACTGGTAAGGAGGAGGGGAATGACCTAGGAAAGGGAAATTATTTGCTGTAGGGGTAGTAACATCCGACGTACAAAAATCAAGTTGATCAATCGTCACAATTCTTCCCAAATGCGGAAACTAGAGGGTTCTAAATACTGTTGAAGTGACAACGGTCATAGCGTAAAACCAAGAAGATTATAGTCTAACGGGGTATCCACTACTTCCACCTGAATGGAAAAAGTTTTGCCCCCTAGATCTACTGAAAGGGTTGGCATGAGGCCATGGGGCTGGAAACCTCTTCCATCAAAGGATTTTAGAGTCGTCGGTGATTTTACAAGCTCGGGAGAGCTAATGGCTTTCCAACAGGACATAGACAAAACTGAGGTTGAAGCACCTTCATCTAAAACAGTCCTAAAGACCTTTTTCCCATATACTATTGTTACGATTTGAAAATCCAGTTGGTGAGTTAGTCTAGGTTTGAGGTTCTCCGGATTGAAATGAATCAAATTCATGTCACTCGGGTCCATGGATCCTAAGGCGTTCAATAAGTTTTTATGTTGTGTGGGATAGCTTTGGAGTGCTTATAAGGTAGACATTGCACACGGTGCCTGAGCTAGGTCTTCTACAACATTATAGAACTGTGCATCTTAGGCATTAGGGTTAAAAACAACCTTCCTAAGAGTACTCTTGGGCAGGCGCAAAATCATGTCGAGATTAGGCTTCTCAATTGTTAGGGGACCATTAGATGAGGATGCGGGAGAACCAGTAGAAGGGGCTTTATCTAGAGAATGTTTCTTGATTTTATTCTCCTCAGGTTTGTGATATGACTGACTTTGAGTTGTTATATTAATAGTTTTTGACGACATCATTTGAATTTCCTCTGTAGAAGTATAATTTCCCTGGTTAGACATGTGGTCTACCAGTCGTTGCTGAGAAGGGAAAGGATCAGTAAGAACCGTTGGTGTGGGGTTACTCTTTAAAAACTTATTAATTTCATCACATTGTGGACACTCCTTTGTGAAATGATCGGCACTACACAATAGGCATGGATATTTAGCTTTCCTTTTTCCTTTACTGTCATTCCGCGGGGCTGTAGGTTTGGGATTTTCATGTTGGTTTCTGGGTTTTTTGTTTTTACCTTTTCCCTTCTTCTTACTACCGGATGATTGCATACTTTGAATAGCATTCACCTCAGTGGAAACCATAGGGTTGGAAGAAGCAGTAGTGGAAGGACTGGGTTGTTTGGTAGCTTTTACTGTTGATGGAGGTTGGATTGAACCAATAACCCCATCAACAAGAGTTTTTGCAGGTGCCTTAGTTGGGTCCGTGCTAGGACGAGGAGATTGAGGAATAAGGTCATACAAAGTTCCAGACTGGGAATATACCAAGTCTAGATATTGAGTGCGACTAATGGCTTGCTCTTCAGTAACATCACCCCCCCATAACCACATCTCAGGCAATGGGTGGCAACAAAGACTTCGTAAACCAATCAGCTAAGAGTTGGTCTGGTATAGGAGCTTTAATGAGCCTTCTCTGCCTTCTCCACTCATGAATGTGATGTGAAATGTGTGTGGAGGTGTTTTGACGTAGATTGGTCAAAAGGTCTATACTCATTTCATAGAGAATGGGTAGCTGAAAGTGTGTGAGGAAGGCAATTTCCAAAGCACTAAAATCCATAAATGAGTGTCGTGGAAGTTCGATATACCACTTTGCATCCGTACTAGTCAAAGAGCGCTGGAAGAGTCTCAATCGAATAGAATCATCCATCAAGGAATTTGATGAACACCATAGATGGAAAGTCATAACGTGATTTTTGGGATCATCCCCCTGCTTTCCATCGAATTTCTGAATATCTGATGGTAACTTGACTGGAATGGGGGGCCACGAAGGATTGTGTTGGATGGGGTCATTGATCAACTTGGACAAATTAGACAAGTCCAAAGTTGTTAGGAAAGGTAATTGACGATTCGGTTCAACATACTGGTAATATTGATAAGGAATGTAATCACTAGTAGGACTGTAAGTATACTGATACACAGGTTGTTGAAAAGGCTGATGAGACGATGAACCTCCGGAAGATGGAAGTCCAGGGTTAGGGCCGCTAGAACCACTAGGGCCATTAGGAGGATTAGGAGGAGGACCGCCAGGACCTCGGGGACCACTGGGACCACCAGGGGGAGGACCACCAGGAGGAGGACCTCCAAGATCTTTGGGACCACTAGGACCTTTGGGACCACTTGAAGGAGGGCCACCAAGCCCCCCAGGGGGAGGGATTCCATAAGGTGGTCCTGGGGGTCCTGGTGGTCCTCCTCCTAGTGGTCTCAGAGGTCTTGGTGGTCCTCCCCTTGGTGGTCCTGATGGTAGGACATAATTGGCTCATCTGAAGAGCATCCTAACTAGCTCGTAGGAAGAGCGTCATAGCTG
This sequence comes from Pseudotsuga menziesii, assembly GCA_001517045.1. NCBI lineage: Eukaryota > Viridiplantae > Streptophyta > Pinopsida > Pinales > Pinaceae > Pseudotsuga > Pseudotsuga menziesii. The sequence goes on along the minus strand of LPNX011118773.1, from coordinate 56,754 downwards.
GCTCATATGAAGAGCACCCTAACTAGATAAAGAGCATCCTAACTGGCTCATAGGACATAACTGGCTTGTAGGACAATTGCATGAGACATAGGACATAACTGGCTCGTCTGAAGAGCATCCTAGTGATATGTTGATGGCAAATTCACCAATAAAGACTCAAGTTCTGGGTCAAGCAATCGACTTGGAGACAACATAGATAAATACCATGGTCAAATATTTGGTCCATGTCATGATATATTTCTCTGCACTTCCAATGTATGAAATGCATGCCCTTCAGAATGATATAGTCGCAGAAATGAAGAATCAAGAACGTGGGTTGGTTAATCAGGTAAAATATTGGCACAAATCTGTCAATAAGATGAAGAAAATAGTCTAGGAAATTGAGTGAAAATCCAATCCCTGGAAGGAGGGAAAGCATTGGCTGACATGACTGTTACACTCGCTTGCAACAATTTTACTGACAAATGAATCACGCACGAGATGTTTGCAGAAGGAAAATTCTTTTGAATTGGTGAAACTACAGAAAACCTCCACAAGAGGGTCATAGATTTGGAATTACAAGTGAAACCGAGTACACCTCCAGAGGTACTGGAAGAAAGAAGAAAAATAATAACTGAGGCTTTGAAGAGGATAGAAGAAGCAGTGGCACTGCGTGCCAAGGAAGTCGAGCAAGTTTCTCAATCGTGGGAAGCTTTGATCGATGATGAAGAACTAGAAAAAGTAACAGAGTAGTTGTGCATTGCAGAAGTAGAAGTTAACCAACTGAAGAATGAAGTAAAGAAGCTACCAATAGTAGAGAAAATGGTGAAGGCTACTGACATGAAGAAGCTACATCATCAGGTCGCAAAATTGTGAACATAGAAACAAAAGATAACTAACAGGGTCGCATAGTTACAAGCAGAGGTAGAGAAAGTTACAGGAATCATTCAAACTGTACATGAAAAGGTACGATAAGTTTTGGGGTTGGCAGGACTTACAACTTTGGAACACATTAGTTCCGAGCTTGTGGAAAATTTGAAGAAGATAGAATCATAAGTGCGACGGGAGACTGAATAGGTAGTGAAAATATTTCAGGATTTTCAAAGCAAGGTCACAATAATGGGGGTTTCATAATAATGTGGACTGGGATGAGGGACAAGTGAGTGTTGGGGGCTTGTTGGCCCTACAAAACATTAGGAAGAAATTGACCAGAATTCTGGTTGAGAAGATAAATATTCTGGCCGCAATACAAAAATGAAGCTGCAATGGAAGAAGAGATGCAAAGGAAGAAGAGTAGTGAAGGAAGAAGATCTATGATAGAAGGAGAGCCGCGACAAAAGGAGAGTCGCAATGGAAGGAACCACGTCAGAAGAAGCATAAAGCAATCAAAAAGGAAAGTTCAACTGATCATGGGTAAAGAGTTGGTTAGAATAAAGCACACTTTTGGTAATAAAGCACAATTGTATTTTGAGCAAATGGTTCCTATTTTCAGTTGTAATTGAATGTATGAAAATATAAATGACAGTCTATTGGCTAACAAAAAATAGTCAGTTGATTAAGAATTGTAAAAGATTCTAAAATGGAGAACTCAAGCTACATGCGGGTTTCTCATTATTTGGGGAGGCTTGTTGCTTGACGCTCATTGTTAGTTAGTGATTGAGGGACTAGGAGGAAGTGAAAAGAGAGATTCTAAGCTAGGGAATCGATCTAGGCTTTGTGCGGATCGACTGTTGACAGAAGAAGAAAATTAATACATAGACCCAAAACTAGAGAGAATGAGAGGAGAGAAGTATGTACGAATTGTAAAGAACATCTAAAGAAGAGTGTGCAAGCTGAGTGTGCATGTTAACCCAAAATATCCCTCACTTAGCTTTACATGGCCTACACCACCCAAGGACACCCATGCATGACCCTCATTTCACCCCATTGGACCCCCACACCCTAACAAAGGCTTAAGAATGAGCAAAAGGGCTTAAAAACCCCTAAAAAGAGCATAAATAGCTTTCCTAGGGGCTAAAGCCTCCAAAAAGGGGCTAAATCCTCCAAAAAGGGGCTAAAACCCCTCAAAGGAGCTAAAAACCCCAAAAGGAGCTAAAGATAGGGTGGAAGAGGCTAAAGCCCCAACCAAGGGCTTAAAACCCTAAAAAGCCCCCAAAAAGATATAAATAGAGTGGTGGGGGTCACTCTCAAATTACTTCTCTCTTGCATATTGTTATGCTGCCTGTGGATGCCTTGAGACCCTTTGTCTCTCAAGCCACCCACATTCCCTCTCCTCCACTTTCCATTGAGCCATAGCTCCCCCATTCAAGAGAGGTGCTTCTCTAAGCCAGGGCATGGTGGCCTATTCCATCCAAAGAGAAGGTATAGCTTGTCATTTTCTGTATTTGTTTTAGTGGTTTATTTGCTTTCTAATCCATGGTTTATTTGCAGGTTTGTTGCCTAACTTGTCTTGCAGGTATTTTGTTTTCTAACATGCTGTTTGCAGGTAGATGGAGCTAAAACCTAACAATGTGTGCAGAGGGGTTTCCAACCATTTCTCTTCTTTCTGTTCTACTTTGCTTTCTATCCATTTTTACTGCATTTCACTACCAGGAACCTACCCTTCCGTCCTATAGATGGAAGGTAGCCATTCCTGCCCTGTAGCAAGGGAGAAATCCCTGCTACAGAACTGGCGATCATACCAGGTCGATCCCACTGGATCCTTGGGTTTTGTTTAATATACTTTGCTTATTTAGGTTTATTTATATTTGTATTTCATTTTTGTTATTGTCTCGACCATAGTACCAGTTACTGTTGGTCATTCTGTGAGTTGCAAATTGCTCAACTATGCAAAAACGACCGAACTGAATTTCTGAAAATTCACCTGCGTTTGGGCTCATTTTCTGCCCAAACAGTTGATCCATTTGCGAATCTGCCCGCTGTTAGGGGTAAAAGGGCCCTTTTCTAAAGTGTTTTTTCAACCGTTTGAGGTAATTCCTCACGATTTGATAACAATCCATTTTGCAAAAACAGGTCCTTTACAGGTGCGCGACCCATTTTTGGGCTTGACTATTTTCTTTTATTGGGATTGTCAGTGCGGCTCAACCACCTCTGTCCATTTATGTTTCTATTTATGTTAATGACAATTTCATGTAGAGAACAAAGTGTAAATTAAATATTTAATGGGTTAATGAATATAGTTTGACTAAAACTCACTTAAAATCAACAATATTGCTTAACCCTTCCTCCTCTACCTAGTCATCACCCGTCGGGGTATTCTGGGATAAGACGAAGGGCATAGCTCGTATAGTAATAGGCACTTCACCCAATATTGTTCGAAACCACTAAAAACAGGTGACTTGGAAGGTAGAGTGGGTAGAGAAGGAGGGTTTCTCACGGCGCTCAGCGTCCTCCCTGTTGACCAACCTTGCGTCCAGAAGGTGACCTGTGGATCTATAGATGAGCTTGGTCCCATTGTGTTGAGAGCCCAACACCTTCCCCTGGTTGAAGAAGAATATAGGTGTAAGGTAGTCACCTAGTCAGGCTATCACAATTCAGGATAAAAAATGGTATATGTCTACAAAATTTCTGTTTATTTACTGCTTCCATCCACAATGATATGAACTCTACGGAATATGCATAAACCATTTGCAGCCACCAGATAATAGAAAAACAAAAATACATACACATCATACCATGTAAATCAACCCAACTCAGTTCATGATGTTGAGAGAGCCACTAAAATTTGCAAATTTACACTAAGTTAAAAATCTGTAGTCTTTGAGGACATGAGTCCCTGACTGCCTCAACCATGGGAAGTACTTGGGATCAGCCCAGAAAATCATTGTGAGGAGTACCACGGGAACCCCAAAGTAGCTGGCTGCTGAGAGGAATTGCCAAGCGAAACGGGCAACGACCCCCACCGATTGAGTAGAACGCTTGTGAGGAAAATGCCAAGCACTGTCTTCTGGCAGTCTTGGTGGCTGAGTGACCACCTACAACCAATAGGAAGCCATTGAAACTGGGGTCAAAAAATCATTTCCACCAGTTTGATACACAAATTTAACACAATTGATCCCTCACGCCTAAGAGGCGAACCACCACAATTCGGGTCATTGTACCGACATCGTCAAGACCATTCTCAACGACCTCCCACACCATCAGAAGGCCACACAGCCTCTAATTCAGATTCAGACCCATATTAGTCTGAACCAGACCTGCACACTACACCATCAAGCCCCATGGCTGGTGCAAACTCGGATCCATTTTTCGGCATAGACATAGCTAGTGGACCCATGTCCACACCACAAACTATCACCAACAACCCTGCAGGTGGCCCCAGCATGGTCATGCAAACTATCATTAGTCAACTGCTACCACCCATAGTGACCACTCAAGCTGTCCCACCTGCAACACATGGGGGCAGTGGCCCTTCCACATACACTGCCCCTTTTGTCACAGATTGGGGCAGTGGCCCTTCCACCTACACTGCCCCTCCTGTCATACATGGGGGCAATGGCCCTTCCACCCACACTATCCCTCCCACCACACTTGGGGGCACTGGACCATCCACTATGGTGCGACAAGTACCCCCAGCAATGCAGATGCATTATGCACCTGCAAACCCCAGCACCATGGCTGCCCCATCTCACATCAACCTGGGGTCAAACCTGCCTTTCATGGTACATCTCAACTTGCCTGATTTGGCTTGGTTAACAAATGACCCTATCCGCCATCAAATGTTTTGGCCTCCCATTCCAACCAAACTTCCCTCAAACATTCCCAAGTTTGAAGGGAAGGCAGGGTAGTGCCCCCAAAACCACATCATGACGTTTCATCTATGGTGCTCATCAAACATCATCGTATATGATTCGATCAGGCTAAGACTATTCCAACACACCCTCACAGGTGCTGCAACCAAGTGGTACATTGAGCTACCACAAGCTAAGTACCCAGATTTCAACTCCCTAGCTTTCATGTTCCTGCAATATTTCCAACTCCTTGTCATATATGACGAAGGGGGGAGATCTTGTTATCTTGTCGCCAAAATATTGCGACCCATATAACCAACAACATCCATGAGTGGCAACGATGCCGTAGTCTGTGTAAGATCCAACTTGATGACAGGATCTTCCTGGATTGGTTCCTCAAAATCTTGCTCCCACCTATAGCAAAGGACGTTGCATCCGAACGTCCCCAATCCGAAGAAGAAGCCATCTTGAAAGCCCAGCAGTTTGATCTGATTTATGCATAGTCTGGGTACCTTTACACTGTCATTCTAGACACTCCCTGCATGGGTACCACCTACCATGATGCACCGGGGGCATCCCATGATACAGATGGCATCATAGGCTCGGTATCCCACCAACCACAGTACCGTCCTACACCACCTGCAATACCACCACAACCAAGCAACACTGCTAGTGTTTCCTACCAAAACCAAAATCCGGACTATGCAAGAATGATGTCCTAGTCCAGAGCCACAACTTCTTACCCACAACCTGTGCCACCACAGCAGGCTCAGGCCTTGGCTTGGCCAACACAGCAATACGCGGGGCAAATTCCCACATTTGTGGCAGTGCCACCCACCCAAATATACTATGCACCACTAGTGCAAGCAGTTCAATCCCCCGCCCCTGCTCCACCCGCTCCATTGGGATAGGTGTTTGCACAACAAAACTGTCCCAACCAGCCAGCCCTCAATAATCAACAAGGGCAAGCTAGGAATAATCAACCCCGAAACCAAGGCAACAATCAACCACAGGGAGGTGGCCAACAACCAAATCCTCCCAACAATGCCGTAGCAAACCAGCCGGCCCAAAATCCTCCACGACCAAATGCACCGAGACGCAATGCCCTGTTGTGTACAAATCAACCATGGACACTCTGTGAGGTCTATGGGCACTACACATTCGAGTGTCCCTTCATGGGCTACACCAAGCAGGCCATTAGGAACGAGGTGCAACATGCCACCAACACAATGGACCAAGCCCAACCCATCCTGATACCACAAGGACCTCCTCCTATGGTGCTTCAAAACCCATTACTAGTCCAAGGATTGGTGGCAACCGCACCCCCTCCCCAACCCAATCCCAATGCTCCAGGGGCACCTCCCATGCCAGAAACAGGTGTCCACCACCTTCTAGCGATGACAACTGAAGAGGTCAATCTACAAATGAGATGAAATCAGTAGAAAACCAACACCGAACCTGCTGACACATCAGCGGCATCAACGTCTAAAATAGTCAATGCACCTCTTCAATTACCCTCATTCCCGTGCCCCCCATACGTCGGGTTGCCAATAGTGCCACAGCTAGAGCTACTGTCAGCTACAACATCGTGGATGATTTGGCCCAAACACCAATCGCCATGTCCACTCTTGAGGTACTCAAAACATGCCCAACGTAGCAGAAAGCCTTACTAGCCGCCCTTGGGGCTGTAGACCCCTCTGACTCCAAGTTGATCACATTCGACACGGAGAATAGAGAACCATGAATGCCATCAACCATTGCCTTTCAAATCCCAGTGTTCATTCAGAATTTGGTTGTGCACTGGTGCATAGTGGATGAGGGGGCATCCACGTGCGTTATGTCTACCCTAGTTTGGCAAAAACTCAGATCGCCAATTCTGCAACCATCCTCCACAACTCTACGGGCTTATGATGGCCATCCCACTAAAGCCCAAGGAATCCTCCCCCACGTCCCCATCACATTAGCCGGGAAGATAGTTCTGATTGACATAGAGGTTGTCAACGCTCAATTGGACTATAACCTTCTCCTCAGAAGAAGTTATATGTATGCCATGAGAGATGTTGCATCAACTGTCTTTTGTCTCATGATGTTCCCCCACAAAGGGAAAATCATGATGGTTGACCAACTGACTTATCACGATCCGCAAGGGCTAATGGCACCCACCAACGTTATCCCTATGATCAACACCATTGATCCGCAAGGGATGACCACACACGCGAATGTTATCCCTGCGGTCAACACCATGGTTGACAACATACCAACCTCCCCATTGTTGAATGTGGGCCCTGGGTTATTTGCCGATACCACCATGATGGATCCTTTCCCCTTAGTGTCACCACCATCGACACCAAACGAGACTGCGGACTTGTGCATGCTCTCATCCAGCACCATTGCACCCAAACAATAACCGCAGTCGTAGCCCCAACCGCAACCACAACACCGTCCACAACTGCAACATCAATAATAGCTGCAACACTGTCCGCATCTGCAGCATTATGCGCATCCACAACCATAAACTCACCCCCTCATACAACCATCAGGGAGTTATCTGGGATCCTCTCCAGTCCATACAATTCCCTTCCTTTTTACCTCACTTGGTGTCATGAGCAAGCTAGTAATGGCCACCCTAAACCTACCCAACTTTACATTGGTAATTCCCATGTGGTATCTTGATCCACTAGCTCAACCACCAATGCCCTAGGTAGTCTTAACCCCCGTGCAACCCATTGCGGTCGAGTCTCATCCTCCACCTGGCCCGCAAAAACAAACCACCACACCCGCACCCGCACCACCCCACCCAAAAAGGGCCAGGGGAAAGAATGCGAAAGCTACCGCAGAACATCGACAGATCCCACCTTGTGTTGTCTGCGAAGAATAGGGCCATCCGACTCAAAACTGCCCTAAGATTCCAATGATCTACGCACATTTGGATGCCATGGATACAACCAAAAACCTCCCCATGGTTGAACTTCCAAGCATGCCATTAGTGAGAAACAAGTCATTGAGAACAAACCATGCTTGCACCCTTTGCGGACTGTATGGACACTATTCTCAACACTGTCAAGAGTTGCCTGAGTTCCGAATGGATTTAGCCGACCTCCGTCAACATTCCCTCGAATCTGGGATCACTCTGATCGAAGAAGTTCACCCCCACCTCCTTCTTCGGACACCATGTCCATTTACATGATGTCCAGTTTTACCGACCTGCTTGTCTCCACCTCCAACGATGGTCCATCAGACCTATCTCTTCGTTGCTTCTACAATGATGATGAGATACTTGAAGCCTTAACTGCCTCAGAATACCCATGGGACGACATGCACCATCGCTCATTCTTCCTCCCCAAAGAAGTTGTGTCGTAGTCTGACCATTTTTCTGTGGAAACCAAAGATTTCATTCATGGGAAAGTCGACTGGTTCAAAAACCCCATTCTGGCACTAGATGCCTTCGAAGAAGGGAACATGGCCAACATCTCTCCAACCATCAAAATCAACATCTCAACCAACCCCGAGGTTGTTGAAGAAATCATGCTGGGGGCATCTTTCTCCCCGGAAGAAGTCGCTGCCTACAAAGCTCTCTTCCAATAATTCCGCGACATATTTTCCTAGTCTTACACTGAAATGCCCAGGTTGGGTCCCTTCATCGTGGAACACCACATCGACACATGGCTCGATGTGGCCCCCGTACGCCAAAAGAAACGGCCGATTCATCCTTCCAAAGCGGTCGCGATCAAAGCTGAGATAGAGAAGCTGCGCATAGCCGGCTTCATTTACCCCATTGCCTACACCACTTGGGTTTCTAATCCTGTTCCCGTGAATAAAAAATAGGGTACCATCCACGTTTGCAGAGACTTCCGCGATCTCAATGGGGCGTTTCCCAAAGACAACTTCCCAACACCCTTCATCGATCAAATTATCGACGCATGTACCAGACATGAAGTCTTTTCCTTCATGGATGGATTTTCTGGATATAACCAAATTCATATCCGGAAAGAAGATCATTACAAGACTACGTTCACAACCCCATGGGGCACATTCGCATATCGAGTCATGCCCTTTGGCCTGAAAAATGCTGGAGCCACCTTCCAGTGCGCCATGACATATTATTTCCACGACCTAATTCACATCATATTGGTCTACCTGGACGACCTTACCACTCGATCACCAAAACAAGAACAACATATAGACGACTTGCAGCAAGTATTTTTATGTTTTCGCAAGTACAAAATTCACCGAGTTTTCTGTGTCCCAACAGGCCGTCTACTCAGATTCATTGTATCCCACAAAGGGATAACGGTAGATCCCCTCAAAGTTCAGGCTATCCTTGATCTTCGTTCCCCAAAAACTCAGCTCCAACTAAAGAGCCTCCAAGGCAAGGCCAACTTCCTTCGCCACTTTGTACCAGAGTATGCAACAAAAGCTTACGGATTCATTCACCTGCTCCGCACAAAAATCCCCTTTGTTTGGGATCAGCAAGCATAAGAATTGTTTGATGCACTCAAGCAAGCCCTGGCTTCTGCACCATTACTCTCAGCACCAGACTTCACTCGAGACTTCATTCTCTATGTGTCAACCTCGGACAATGCCATTGCTGGAGTCTTGGTCTAAGAAGATGATGCTCTCCATGAGCACGTGATTTACTACATCAGCCAGAAGCTAACAGGACCCCCACTACGATATTCACCCGAGGAGAAATTAGCCCTCGCCATCATCTTCTTGGCTCAGAAGTTGCACCACTACATCCTCGTAAACCATACTCATGTAGTGGCTGATTCAAACCCAATGTGGTACCTCTTAATCCGCCGCCTTATACAAGGTCGAGCAGCTAAGTGGGTTGTCATCCTCCAAGAATTCGACTTAGAGTTCATTTCCCCAAAAAGAACAAAGGCGCTCGCACTGGCCCTGCTCATGACCGATCTGACCCAATTAACTACATCATAACCCCCCAAGGATGATCTCCCTGATGATTTCCTATTCTAATATCCATGGAAGACCCATGGTATGGCGACGTCCTTCTTTATTTACGAACACAGAAGTTTGTAGCACACTTAAACCGTGAGGATAGGGGACACATCCAATATCAAGACATTCGCCACTTGCTGATTGGAGATGTTCTGTATCGTTGAGACATTGATACCATTGTACGTCGTTGCCTCACCCATGACGAGGCCGAGACCATCCTCAACGACTGTCATAATGGAGCTTGTGGTGGCCACCTTTCAGGCCTGGCAACCGCCCAGAATATTCTATGTGCCGGCTATTTCTGGGCTTCTATATTTGCTGATTGCATAGAGGCAGTCAAGCATTGTCGCAACTGTCAGCTCTTTGCCCCAAAAGCAAGAACCCCCCGTAGTCACAATCGGGCCTTTCTGCAAATGGGAAATTGACTTCATGACAATCAATCCTGTCTCGGCCAACGGTCATAAATACATCATTATGGCAGTCGATTACTTCACTAAGTGTGTCGAGGCCATGCCCACATTTGATTGCAAAAGTGAAACAGCAGCGCAGTTCTTCTTCAACCATGTTATTTCATGATTTGGTGTTCCTAAACAATTATTCTCAGACCATAGAGCACACTTTCAAGACGTCGTATGGGCTGAATTGTGAACCATGTTGAAATTCAAACACCAGTACTCATCTTCCTACTACCCCCAGGCAACGACCAAGTTGAAGCATTCAACAAAATCATCAGAACAATGCTCCAAAGGATGGTGGGAAACCATAAAACCAACTGGCATCACATGCTATTCTCTGCCCTATGGGCTTATCACACATCCACAAAAACTGCAATCGGTTTCACTCTTTTCCGCCTAGTACATGGCGTTGAATCAGTACTCCCTATAGAGTGCCAAATCCCATCCCTCTGCCTCGCGGTAGAACTCCTTAGTGGTGTATCCTAGATCCAAGGAGAACATAACTACTTATTTTCCTCTAGGGTCGATGGGAACCCCTCCTGCATGTAGGTTTCCTTTGGATGCACCATCAAAGAACAACTTAAAGCATTCTTGTCCTCTAAGCCAGTGATGGAGGAGTTCTAAGACACCAACTTAGTGAAGGAGAGAGGTAAACTAGTTTGGATTGAAGGAAGATTCGTAATACAATGTATTTGACCCACTCTTTCTTACATGGAGTGAGCGGTTCTTGTTCCATACCCGTAACCCATTTATTAGAAAAAAATCCTCCATGGAAGTTTTATCCAAATCACAATTTGAATGGGGGAAAGGAGAACTTGGACAAAGATTGCTATGTTATGAGAATTCCATAAATTCCAACATAATTTATTTGGAGATGAAGCCCATATTCATCTAAAGGTTTTTTTGTTTTGCAAATATCTAGGGTAATTGCATTCTGGTACATAAAAATGTCCTTCCAATTAGAGAGAATCATAAAGGTCCACCCCAATTTGAGATAAAAAGTATCCCAAACTTGACATGAGATGGAGCATTCAAAAAATAAATGTTTGGCAGATTCTTCTTGAAGGTACATGGCACATCTAGAGGATCCTGCAATGCACCTTTTCCTCAAATTTTCAGTTGTAAGGACTTTCATGTGTGCTAAGATCCAGTAGAATGCGTTTTATTTTGGGTAGGAAATCTAGATGCCATATGTTCTTTGATGTTGATGAAGAAGGAAGAGAGGCTTGATTTTTAAGACACAAATGATAGTTGTCATTTACGGTGTATTCACTTGAGATTCCCCATCCACACCAATATTTTGAAATTTTATTTAAGGGAGTTTCTCCCTAGATAAGCAAGAGTAACAACTCTCAAGAGTAATCTAACTCTTGCAGCATATCCATCTACTTCCAATTTAGTCAAAAGTTATAATAATTCCAAATAGAGAGGTCATAAAGAGTTCTAATACCTTGAGTATTTAGCCTATTTCGAAGATCCAATATCCCTTTTTTTCTCCATAGGGGCGGCTTTCAAGTATATTATCCTCCCATATATCAATTCACTTTCGATTGCCAATATTCCAAAATAAGCCTCTTTGAATAGGATATCCATAAACACACATAAGATTCCAAATACTAGAGCCCTCTCTAGACAAGGTTGGCTATCTAAACATCGATCCATAGCCCCCCACACTAAATTTTTTCTTTAATACTTCCTTCCACCATTATTTTCTTCTAGTGATCATCCTACAAAGGATTTTGGCACCCAACACAATATTGATCAACAAAGGATCATGAATCCCAAATCCTCCATAAGAGAATGGACTTATAACTATATACAAATTAATAAGATGAATTTTTGTGTCATTACCTTTACCCCCTTGCCATAGAAACCTCCTCATAAGCATAAGCTTGTTGATTTTTTTCAGAACAAAAATTGGACCAACATAGCATAACCAATAAAAATACACAAGGAAGACAACACAAAGCGAATGATAATGATTTTTCCCACTGTATAATAATTGAGCATTTTTTAACAAAATTACAATTTTAATATATAATTTAATTTATGATGATCCACTTTATTTCTCTAAAGGCAGTAAATCGAAATTACAATTTTAATATATAATTTAATTTTTGATGATCCACTTTATTCCTCTAAAGGAAGTAATATATCTGATGTTTAATACACACACACAGACAATCATTAGAGCTGTTTATTTACCTTATCGTAATGGAAAAAAGTGGTGGGAAAAATCTAATTGAAAGTGGTGAATCACATTAAAAATAGAATGCTTTATCTGGCTTTGCATCGAAAATAAGATCCTTACTAGGGACAATCTCATTAAGAGGGGTTACATGACCTGAAATGTGTGTTTTATGTAGGGCTAATTTGGAATCTATGTCCGAAATTTTTTAATATTGTTCCTTTCTCAAAATTGTTTGGTCTGAACTAAAGATAATACTAAATTTTCAGGACGTCTAGGAATCTTCAAATTTTCATAATAGTCCTCATAATTGGTTTCATAAAAATGTCAAATTCAAGGAAATCTCTCTGTTCACGGTTTGGGAGGTTTGGAAGCAAGGAACAATTTCATCTTTGAAGATAAGAAGCCTTCGATTTTCTTGGTATGCTCACGAATTATTGCTTTGCTTTTTTAATATTATAAAGAAAGAAGTCAATCATGAAGAGATCTCCTATTGTGCCTCTGCTGGTTGATTCTATAACAAAAGGATTTTCTATGGTGCATAAAATGATGGTATGTGTGGTGCGGGCATGATCATGAAGATAAAAAATGATCACATGATCAAAATGAGTATGCGAGTTGGTCTCGGGACCAATACAAAAGCAGAGCTTCTTGCCTTATGGGGCCTTTTGTGTTTTGCTAAGAAATGAGGAATTGTCGATATACGGATTGCATGTGATTTGAAAGTAGTGATCGACTAGGCAACATGGGTTTCAAATCTACAAGTGCTTAGTATTGATCAATGAGTAAACAGAGCTCGAGATAAGATTAATAGATTTTCTCACATCTCTTTTTTCTCATATATATCAAGAATTTAATAGAGATGTTGTTTGTCTGTCTACGATAGTTGTAGGTCATATGTATGGATTCTTACATTTTAAGGAGTTATAGATGACATGATGGTCGATTCCAATGCAATGTTTGTTTTCTAACTACACAACTTTTTTCCAGTTCTTGTTATATATCGTTTTATGTTTCTGAATCAAAACTTTTTTGGGATTGTAATAGCACAGTTTGTGGGATTTTCACAGTGAAATGATTTTTATGTAATGTAAAAAAGAAATTTTGAAGAAGTGGGTTGAAGGACAATAACTTCTTAGTACTATCTTTACTCTTTCAAACCATCTATATAACTTCGATTCCATATGTTAAATAACACGTTATAGTTTTTTTCATTTCTCATGAAAAAAATAAAAAAATAAATTAAAATCCTTGGAATATAAAACTTAATATAAACATAATAATAATGTTTTTTGATTTATGTAATCAAACCTGGAATATTATGGATCTTTCAAAAGCTTTTGAACATAAAACTCGATTAAAATATAATAATAATCAAACATGGAATATTATGGACTTTTCACAAGATTTTGAACATAAAATTCAATTTAAAACTAACAATTATGTTATAATGATTTGTATAGTTGAAGTAAAATAATATTATGAACCTTTCAAAAGATTTCGAACATGGTTACTATGTATGAGTGAGTCACTGAAGAATAGGTTTAATAATAACATGCAATTTCTTTTTATCTTATTCAATATTTCCATGTGAAGTCACTTACAACTAAACAAGCCATATATAAGGATCCAAGTGGTGCTTACATATTATTTTTATAAGTAGTTTTTTGAGTTTTGTTTGTTTTTAATTAATATTTAAAAAAAACACTCAGTACGAGATCATTGTTGAAATTATTTATTAGGAATTTAAATTTATTTTATGGGAAGTGGGAGGAAAGGCTGGTTTCTCTAAATAATTTAATATAAACATGCCATTATCACCTAGAAATTTGTAATGACTGATTCTCATGATATTTAAAAATCCGGAAAGCTAGGCTTTATCATCATGACATATGGGCCCTATGGGAACTTGCTTTTTCCAAGAGCGACATAACTCAACTTGCAACCTTCATTTCTTTCTCCCACACGTCTTTAGACTAATATATTGGACACGTGGACACGTGTTCTCTCCACATTTAAAGGACAATCAACTAACTTTTACCATCATCTCTATTAGAGGAATATTTGAAACAAACACCCTACCAAACAAATAATAATACAAGATCTTTTTTTCTCTTCTCTTTTCATCCATTACAATTGTGTAGAAAAAAATAAATCTGATTTTATTAGTTAAATTATTTAGACTTTTAAAATAATCTAGATTTCATCCTTTGTATAAACTTAAATTTATTTTATTCTATTTACCAATTAAATATACATTTTAAAAATTAAATTATTTCTATTTTTTTATGTTTTATAATTATAGTGATCTAGGGATGTTTATGTTAAAGCATGTAGAAGATAGAAATAAAGTTTTAAACGAAAAATAAGTGGGTCTTTATTTTTTTAAAGGCCCGATAATCCAAAGTTGGTATCTATGGATGTTAATAACTATCATCACCATCATTGTCGTCATTGGCCATAGTCTAAACATAATATTATTTGGATTTTTTGTCATATTTTTTCCAGTCATTTTTACTCTAAATCTAGTAAAAAAAATAAAAAAAATTGTTAGAATTTCATAGAACTTGTTGAGATTGCATAATCATAGTGTAATAGTGGTTTCTGAAGGCAATGAATCTATTTATGCATTCATAAATGCAATTTAATAAATGAAAAATTGTAATTTGACCAAATATTGTATAACTAGATTACGGTGATAATAGCTGGAAAATGTCCAAATCGTTACAAGCCCCGAGGGTAAGTTCAAGCGGTCATGGGCCAAATGTGATATCTCTCACCCCAAAGCTGGGGAGGTCATAGTTCAAATCTCTTAATCCCCTTGGGGTTATGCTTTGTAGTTCATGTTGAAAATTTACCCTGTTTGTCATCCATGAATCATGGTGAAGTACTTTGGAGGGTTTTCTGCGAGATAATTTCTCAAAAAAAAGACTACTTCCATTTATTAATATAAATTAATGTGTCTTAAGAAAAATTGAAAACACTTTTTAACATAAAATTAGTCAAATATCTAACAACATTGATAACAACTCATTAAATTAATTTATTGTGCTTGAACTTCTTAGACATTTAGTAAACAATAATATCTATCTATCTATGATGATGATAATGACGATGATGGTGGTGGTGGTTGTTATAGTAGATTTTACCACGCTTGGTAGATCATGTTTTTATGGCCTTCCCTATCCTTATGCAAAGTCTTTGGACCCCCCTTTGCTTAATATAAATTTGATGATAAAAAAAACCCTTAAAAATTTGTATTTATGGGTATACGCAAGTCACCAGCCTACAGGCTGCCTGTACACGCAACCTGCTCCACTATGACCCGCGTACATTGGGAAATGTGCTCAAAAATAAAATATTTAGAGTTTTCCTCAGTAAGTCACGAATAACTTAACTATTCGCCTTCCATATACCTGGAAACCCTCTGAATCGACCCTTCACTTCCTATTGAAGGGCTATATATTGAGCTACTTGGATGCATTAGAGGAGGAGAACTTGTGAGAGAAAATGAACTATAGTGGATTTGTGTCCCATTCATGCATACTTGAGTCTGTATCCCTTTATCCTTTGAGCATCCATCAAGGCTTAGTCCTAAGCTTGCCATTGATATGGAGGATTGAAGTGGTGGAGTCCTAGGTGTAGGACTCAGTTTCTCGATTTCGACGAGGTGCCGACAGAGTTTGTCACTCATATCTCTGTTTATACTTAATAGAAATATCCATTTCTCATCCATTATATGTGTAGCTATGAATATTTTTCATCCATGCATGTAGTTGCTTTGATTATATATTGGATTTATATATGCTAGAGTAGGTTCTAACACTTAACATCTATTGTGCTTGTATGTTTCGTTGTTGTTGAGAATGATATGTAGGTGCAAATGTGATTAAAAGTTCAATGAGGGTCTACTAGAAACGTTCGGAACAAGGTACGCTTCTCATCCCTTAGTGTTAGACTTGTTTATTTCTTTAGCATATTGTGAAGTTGATTGATTTCTGGTGTCATACTATTTGTTGTGGTCCACCTCAAGCCATAAGAAGTTTTCTCCGTAACAAAATCGACAACTCCATTGGGGACTTTCCTTTTTAGTTGGGGTTTGGGTGCATGATGTACTCGATTTGCTCTTTGCTTCTTTGTGTTTTTGTTTCATATTCAGGAGTGTGTTAGCCCATTGGTATTCCTTTGAGGTAATCTGAGTCTTAGCCTACCTTCTTACCACCTTTCTCTTGCTCTACGCGGGTCATAGAGGTATCAGTCACGTATACACGTGGGTTGTAGTACTTAGCGTCGCGTATACACATGGGTTTTCTATGAACAATCATGTTTATCCCTCTTGGTGAGTGATATCTTGATGTTTGAGAGATGTTGGGTGGGTTGTGAGTCTTGCTGAGTCTTCTTAGGTTCCTGTGATGCCTGTTTAATGCTTCTGTACTGACTAAATATTTTTTTTTGCTTTTAGTTAAAAGTTGTTCTTGTCATTCTTCTCCTTTTTGTTTTGGTATTAGTGCATTAGACCTCTTAGTCTTAGTGTATTTCTTGGCTTGTGTCTGATACTTGCTTTAGGGTGTGGGAGTTTATAGAGTCTTTTTATTGCATTTTCATATCATCTATAATCAAAATACAAAAACATTTTGTTTTTGTCATGTTTTTGCATTATGCATTTGCATGGAAATGGTACTTGCAATAGGTTTGCTTAGATGAAACAATGTTCAGGCTTTCATATAGGAATGATTGCATGGGAATTTGAAGAGAAATTTATGCATTTCATGTAGTGGCATACCCCTTTTTCATATTCAAAGACAAATTGCACTTGGCATCATTTGTTAGGTGTTCATATTTATTTCATTTCTAAGTCATAATATCGCTAGTTGCACGGTCATTACCCTTGATTAATCACAACCCTTAAAATTAATGCTTAAATTAAAATTGATTACACATTTTTATTTGATAGAGGTGCACCAACAAGCTTAGGTTGTAGAGTCTTGGAATAGGGTGTCGTGAGTAAATTTTTCCAAGACTATGAAACAAACCAATTAGGTGTTTGTCTAGATGGGAAGAGAAATCCTTGATATAATTAGTGTTCTCAGGAGGCTCCTATTACATAGGAGTTAAACACGAGGCATCGTACACGTTTTTGGTGGGGATGACCCCTTATCGATCTCTGTACAGTGCCAAAGTTATTTCCAGGATCTTATTTGTATCTGGGGGATTTTGATGTACCTTTGGTGTTTTCGAGCTTCAGGACTTGCTACCCTTCCCATACGGTAGATACCGCGTGCGACTATCCACCTGAGCATTTGTTATATTGGGGTGAAATTAGTTTCCTTACCTAGGTATCACAGGGGGTACTTGTAGAGGTTATTCTGTGAGTGTCCTGGCCAGGTAGGGGTTGGACATCACAGTCTCTATATGTGTTTAAGCTGAGGGGAACTATGATTGGTTACACACCTCCACTTGTAGTGTATGGGAGTCTCAGTCCTCTCCTAGGAGAGACATACCTGCTGCATTCAGGAGCTCATTTATCCTCCCTCTTGGCTTGTTTGCATCTGACTTATATTTGCTTAGGGGTGTTCTCTTTGTTCGTTAGCTTTCTCTAGGGATTGTAATTAGTTGAGTCTTGTTATTTTTGTGGAGTCATCATGGATCGAGTTCCAACACTCCACCGATCTCGACGTTTAGCAGGGCTTTCTCCTTTTGGATCTCCTCCTCCTCCTCCTTGGAAGAGGACTAGACATTCTAAGCGAACTTTTACACACTGTGATTCACACACCGTTCTTATCATGAGTAATACATCTGAGAACACGAAGATCCCTCCTTATCCATCCTCTAGAATGGTTAATGCGACCATTATGAGACCTTGGACTCTGGTTGACACCCTCACAGGGCTGGTACTTCCTACAATTCACGACCCCAACTGTCGAATTTTGCAACTTCTTATCGGAGGTCTTCCTCAAGAAGGTTGAGTGGTGAGACTCATCATGTTCCATCTAGCATAGGTCCCTTTATGTTTGGCATGACATACCTTACTGATACGTTTCTGTCATCTACCCTCGATCCTAGTATTAATCCTCGTGTTGTGCCTAGGGGCACTGCCATCGCTTTCCATGCTGATAGATTTGGTAGTGGTCATATTGCACCTTCCTCTCCATTTGTGGTAGGATTTTCTCACCCTTCATCTGGGCATAACACTGGTGTTCACTCTCACGAAGGTGACCCTAGACATGTAAATGCCAACCTGTTTATCAATCCTATAAATATGGTTATGTAGCACCTCATTCTCAAGGTATACAAAACTATAATATTCCCGTGTATCCTTTTATGGGGCATGCAGGAGGGGGTTATTATCCGACTGTCCAAGGCCATGGAATTTACTATAATAAATATTATATGAACCAACCTTTTTAGGTAGTGTGGAACCAAATGGCACAACCTAGGCTCCCTTTCTTAGCTACGTTGGATTTTCCTGACCTTTCGAAGTTGACGAATGATATGGTATCCCACGATCCGATGTGGTTGGTTATACCTACCAAGCTTCCTTCGAACATTCCAAAGTTTGAAGGTAAGAGTGGTGAGGAACTTGGAGAGCATGTGACTACTTTACACCTATGGTACTCTTGGAACTTATTGATCCATGACTTTGTTTGCCTACGACTCTTTCAATGCACCTGTTACCAACCAAAATGGAACTTCTCCCTTTGAGTACTGACATTCAATATTTCAGAACACAAAAGGAAAAATAGGATTGAAGTAAGCAAAAACACTATATATGTGCATGACCATTGATACATAAACTCTTAATCAACTCAATATATTTTCATTTGGAGATTAGGGATGCACCCGTGAGTATTTGCATTGCAACTCGCATGTCACATGCGAGTATTTGCATTGCAACTCGTGTGTACCTTGAACACGCGAATTGATTTAAAGAAAGAAGCATGTCATACGCACCTTTCCTATATATATACTCACGTGTACCCTAATTTAATGTTAAAAAATAGAAATCATGATTAGTCGAGATTAGTTGAGCCTTAATCCATAACTATCTCAACTGTCTCAACCATCCTAACCTTCGAAACCACTCTATTTCCTCAGGTATAAATAGAGGCCATGCGATGGGGCTAATCAATCATTATTAGAAGAGCAAAGTTATATTTGTTGGTATGCCTTCAGACATATTGGAGCAGCAAAGCTCAGTGTCCTCAATTTGCAGAGGAGTCCTTGTTTCAGAAGCTGGGTTGTAATCTCACCATTCTCTATTTATTAATAAAGAAATTTCTTCTTCAAATCTTTGTTATGTTGTATTCTTGTATATGATGAATGATGAATTGTTTTGATTATTTTATTATGACTATGCATCTCATTAACCATTGATATATATATATACACACACAAGATATTGTTGGAAGAATTTTTTCTTTACATGTGAATTGGAGAAGCCCTGGAAGCTTTGGAAGAGACTGAAAGAGGAGAAGACCAAGCTTGGATCAACTGTCATAAATCGGGTATGCTAATCTTCCTTCCTATTCATATTTCATTTTCTACATAAGCTGATTGTCTACAAGTGTCTTAGGAATTTGGTAACCCCAGAGGCCCTAGGTTACAAGGGTGCATTGTCCTGAACAACAGAACTGGCGACTCCACTAGGGAGTCTAGCCTGCTGTGGGTCCGTTCTTTAGGTTCCCTTACCAACCTTTCATTCAATTTTTATTATAGGTGTGTTTAGTCTTTTTTCCTTTGATTTATAGTTTGGATTGTTCAGAGCCTTGTTGCTAGTCTTTTTTCTTTGAAATTTTTTTAGCAGCACACGTGGGTTGTCTGCATAGACAGTTGCGTGTTTCACTGTGTACATGCTGATTTCCTGTTGGATAGTCATGTGTTGTACACGGGTTGTCTGCATAGACAGTCATGCATTTTCTATAGTAGTCTTTTGGTCCATTAGGGTTTGCTTGTCCCTGTTTTTTGGCCTTTTGATTGCTTGTGAGGGTTTTGTCGTTGACATGACTCTGTGAGTCTGAGGTCTGTACTTCACATCATTTACTTGATTTCTTCAAGTTCTTGATATTTTGTGTTTGATTTCCTTTCATTGGTGAGTGTAGGTGGTCTTCTTGCTTGGTTTGTAAGTTTGCTTGCTTGTGTTCTAGGTTAGTTATCAAGTCCTTTGAATAATTTGTGTTCTGTACTGCTTCTTGTAGTTTGAGTCTGTCACTCTTATTTTGTGGATCTAGTGAGATTTTAAGTTTGTTAGTTCCTCCAAGTCAGGGTTTGTTCCAGTTTCTTCCTTTTGGTTGGAGTGGGTTAATTTCGGATCTTTTTGCCTCATTTAATTGATGTATGCTTAGATTAGTCAAATTTGCTCAAGTTTGCATTCAAATACATTGTAATTTTTGAAGTTGTTTGAAAAGAAAAGACAAAAATATTTCGCATTAGATTGCATGTAGTATTTATTTTCGCTATTTTTCATCTTAAAAAGTCTTGTAGTTTCTCATACTTAGTTATAAGTTCATTATCTTTCATTTAAAAGAAAATAAAAATTGGCTTAATAGTTGTAATTTGCTTTGAAAATTTACTTTCATGCACCATTTTTTCTTTCTTTTATCAAGTCTACAACACCATACAAGTTTCACGCCATTTGCCACAAGGACTTCACTTAGTGAACATCTCACATAGCACGTGCGATCGTGGGATATTAAAGAATACCCTTAATTTCCAGAAATATTGACCCAAACTCTTTTTGTTGAAACCCCTTCCCAATACTTAAAAGCTCCTCCCTGCCCCTTTTTATACCTCAATCCTTATAAACCACCCTACCCACCCCCACCTTAAACCCCTCACCCCCCCAATACCTGCAATATATTGGGTCAATTTTTAATAATTTTAAAACCCACAATATGAACTAACGTGATAGGATATTGGTCAACAAGTGAAGCCCCCGTGCCATTTGTCTATGAATAAAAACAACCTATTAAAAAGAACGACATAATTAAAAATTACTAGTAAGTTTCTCTTTTTTAGGTTCATACACCAACTAGCTTAGGCTAGACTTGTGGATTAGGGAGTTTAACTATCCACAAGTATTTTATTTCAGACGTAGTTGGACAATCACTAGGTAAATCCTCCTCTATATTGAGTGCATCTGGGAAGCTCCTCTCACACAGGAGTTAAGCACGAGGCCACGTGAGGACCTCGACTGCCCTCCGATTCATTGTTCGAGTGCAGATAAGGTATTTTATGCATCTGGGGACCTCTGTCAATACCACCTCTTGGGCCCCGTGTGGTGCTGATGTTGACAGGGTTTCAATATTTTCTACCATTCCCATGCGTATGAATCAGGCTTGCGATTGTTCCCCCATATTCTTAGTGTAGTTGTGGTATTCTTTAGTCTCTTTGACATTACGGTTCATACACAGGTATATCGAAAGGCTATTTCTGGTCTACCTTGGATGGGCTTGGAAGGTAACCCTGGTAGAAGGTGTGGGAGGGCGGTTGGGTGATTCCTCTGCTTGTGCATAAGAACATCTACATGGACGCCAAGTAACCATCTATCAACTTTCTTATGGAAGGAATATCTTATATCCGTTTGTCTGTTTGGCTTTAGGAAAATTTTTAGTGAGTGTTGTGTGGTTTGCTTGTATTTAGTCGACCTTTAGGTGTGTGAAGAGTTAATTTTTAGTTGTGGAGGACCAACCTCTCAGAAGGTCAAGAAGGTTACAAAACCTTCCTCTAGCTATTATAGTGTAGCCTCGACTGCCCCCTCAAAGGAAGAGATTAGATACTGATGGTTCATTTGAACCGGTAGGATTAAGTGAAGTTCTAGGTGAACTAGAACTTAGGAATAATCAGGTTGAAACAACCAGAGTAGAGATTGAAGAATTGCAGGATGATGAGTTTGCAAAGAAATTAAACCCCCCTCTTACTGACTTAAACGATCCTATGATCGTCCAAGTTCTGCCTTTTACTTCACCTGTGATTGGTATTCACGTGAGCAGAGTTATGGCTAACTATGGAGAGGGTATTTCTACCCCCACTTCAGCCATGTTGGTAGGAGGAGTGCCACCTGCCCCGGTCGGTACTCCTAGACCTAGTGCATCTACTGCACCTTTATCACCGAGTAGTCAAGTGGTTCAACCACCGGATTCATCACATGTAGTAGATCCTTCTAGTAGGGTGGTCACTCGGATCCCCAGTGCTCCTTTTGATTCCCCCTCTTTCATGCACACTGCTCAGAGTGGTCCTAGTGGATCCTCTTCATTTGTTCAGGGATTCCCGTGGAATGGGGGGCACATTCCCCCATCTAATCCTTATGTAGGACCTACACTTGCATATGTGGGGATGAAGTTTGGAAACATGAACAATTTTGGCCAAGGTTTCCAGAACCTGGTTTCAACCCCGTTTACGTGCTCTCCTTTTTTCTTAGCAGAGGGATACCCGCTCTGGTATTTCAAACTCCAGTTTCATTTGGAGGGGCTCAAACCACTTATACTACACCACACACAAATAATCCATTGGATTATGGGTGGAATCCATTTCAAAGTAGTCCAACTACTTCACAACCGACAGCTGGGGGTGATCCCACCTTTACATTTGGGAACAGGGGACAAGTCCTTCTACCTCCCAAACTCATGCTTTGTAGGCTCCGATTAGGCCTAAAATTCCGTTCCTGGAAATGTTAAACTTGCTAGATTTGTCTAAGTTGATGAACGACCCGATGAAACATAGTGCCACATGGCCACCTGTTCCAAGCAAGTTACCCTCAAAGATTCCCAAGTTTGAGGGAAAAAATGGTGAAGATCCAGGTGCCCATATCACCACTTTTCATTTATGGTGCTCTTCCAACTCACTGAACGATGACACCGTTCAGTTGAGGTTGTTCCAAAGAACTTTGATTGGTGTTGCAGCAAAGTGGTATATTGAATTTCCCTCTGCTGTGTTTGACAATTTTTGGGACTTAGGAAATGTGTTCTTGAACCACTTCCAACTTCCTGTCCGGTATGATGTCGGCATAGACCTATTGTCTACCTTTCGGAAAGACAAATCCATGCACATCTTAGATCATATCCAAGAGTGGAGAAGACGAAAGAGGCTTATAAAAGCCACCATTCCCCTCGAGTTTTCGTTAGAGTGGTTCCTTAAATATTTATTGCCTTTATATCTAAGGATGTATGCACTTCGGGGGTGAACACTGAAGAAGAGGCCATCCTCAGGGCCCAAGAGATGGATTTGATATATGCTCAGTCTGGGATATTAAATGAAATCATAGTAGAGGCACCGCGGTCTACCCATAGTGTTGAGATACCCAAGCCTGGACCCCATGCCGATGGCATGATTGGTTCAGTTAATTCTCCCACTATAGAATCATTGGCCAAGAAACTCCATGAGTTGTCTGTCAAATAGTCTACAACAGAGGCAACAAAGGATGCCCCCTCACCCCAAAATGCAAATGTTTTTGCACAATCCACCCAAAAGGGAAATCAACAGCCCAGTGGGAAAAATAATAAAGGGAAGAAAGGTGAGGGAAATCAAAACAATCCTAAACCCATGAACAATGTTAATGGGGGAAAGAATTATAAGAAGAAGGTGAAATTTCCTTGTAAGTTGTGCTAGGGAGATCACTTAACTCATCAATGTACTCTAACTGAACAAGCTCAGAAGTTTCTTAAGAACCAACAACCGATTGTCCCGAAGAATCCTTTTCCCTAAGGACAGAATGCAACTTCTATTTCTAATGTAGCTGGGGGAACTCCTAGTGCCCCTCTTGACCAAAATTATATCAACATGGTACGATCTAGTAACTTTCTCCAGACAAGAAAAAGAACTATGAGACAGAGGCTCAGGAGAGGGGTAATTCTGTTGGAGAAACCTCTAACCCTCACACGATCGAGAAACCTGCTGATCCAATGCCTAAAATACCAAAAGGTGTCTTTAAAAAGGAATTTCACAATCCAAACTCTAGGGATTATTCTAACTACTCTGTGATGGAATATTTGGTCCAAACTCCTTGTGCAATGTTCGCATTGTAATGTCCCAAGTTTTGAATTGGTTCACAATGGCCAAATCACATTTTCCATATTCATGAGAGTTGTCAAAGGGATGCTAAAAGTCAAATAATTGCCAAGGAGGAAAATCACTAGTTTCCTAGGTTGGGGGTGGAAGCTTTGAGATTTGGAATAAGGGGGATAATAAATGATGTTTATACATTAGAAGGGGATAAATATTTAATAATTGATTTTATTAAATAAATACAAGAGAAAATGGAAGTGGAAATGGAGCATGAAGACACATGGAGACTATGGGGCCCACACTAGCTAGAATTCCTATGTTAAATGGTATCTTTCTCTTGAAAATTCGAATATATGGGAAAGCCTAATGTTTTTGTATGGATTATAAGGTTAATATACTTATCCATATACTTAATAGGTCAAATTTGGGATGAATTGTAACTTACATGGGAGAGGAAGAGCCAAATGGGAGTTTCATGGACACTTGGCTAGATTCCCCTTACATTTATGGCATCTATGACACCAATGATGGAGATTCTATGAAAATTATGACACAAGTCAGATATGAAGGCTGAAATATTGACATACTGACATGTTAGGACTGAATAGAGCATCTTAGAGGTCAAATTTGGGAGTTGGAGAAGGCCAAGAGGCTCCTACTCAAATTTGGGAGAAGAGGGAAGGTGAAGAGAGAGGCCACATAGCATAGCATGAGCAGCCACACCAATTTGAATTTGATTTGGTTTATGGATGGTTTTGGAACCTTAGAAGACTAATAATTTTTATAAAATACAGGGATCAGCCATGAGAATAAGCTTTTTCTCATTTGTGAAATTGTCATTTGTGAATTGTGAAAGCTAGTGGATGACTAGTTTTCTTGCTTAAGCCAATTTCGAGGGTGAAAGATTCCAATCCTAGTTGGTGTTTGGAAAGGCCACTCAGGTATTTTATGGAGCTTTAATTGAGTATTATTTTTATGTGTAAGCTACAGGAAATCATGTGGATTCTTCTATTGCAGCACTCTCTCTCAACTATTTCCAGTTTTCACACCATATTCATGCTAATGGAGGGATTGTGCTTTTGGTGAGCTATTGATGTATTTGGGGAAGATTATAATGCCAATTATATTATGTTCTGATGTATATGCTCTATATTTCATGTTCATAATACTCTCAAGTTGAAATACCCAAAAGAATTCATGTAAAAAATGTTGACCAATGAAGAAATAGTGTCATTTCCCCACTATCTTGTTGTGAACCATTGTAATGCTGATGATTTCGAATTGGGAGAGCCTTTAATTGTCCATTTATGATTGTAATTAGTTACATATTGTCTGTTCTTATTCTCAGAAAGTTTCAAGTCGAAATTCCCAAGAGTTGTATGTCAAAATGACTTTTAATGAGCAAACAATGACCATTTCCGCTCCATTTTGATATATGCCATGGTAATGCTTATTATTTAAAATGGAGGAATGTATATTTGATAAATTTATGATGGATTAACTATAATTAATGTGTATTTTAAGTCTCATGTTCAATACTTAAGCATTGGAAACCATTTTACTCATTTTTATTGCATTGGGAGAAGATTTGGTGCATTTTTCCCAAGGGTCGAAATTCTGACTTGGGAGTTGTTTTGGAAAGAGTCATAACAGCATGTGTAAACTGAAGCATGATGCATATGAGACTTTGAAAATTTACCTTACACATACCCAGCCTCTTTTCATAAATTCAAGTGACTTTGGGATTATTTGTGATGCCATTTCTGACAATTACCCAGGGGGAATTGGAGCCCCAATTTGCTAGTAAAGACTCCTACTTTGAACAGAACATTACACAAGTTTGAAGGAGTAATTGGGAGATCAAAAAAAATAAATGAGCATGATATTTAAGTCATATTATCAGTCATGTACCTTCAGAGAAAATTTGGAAGCATTTGGGTCAATTTGGAGGTCTAGACATCAAAACTAGTCAAGAGCCAAAATTGTGAAAAAATTGGAAAATTGGGCATTTTAAAAAAATTCCAAAAAGGGGACATTACACGCATTGGAAGTGATTCAAATTTGTTCCACTCAGCGGGATGCCCTTTTAGCAGCTTTAGACAGTTTGGATTCCTCGAGTTTGATGGCAAAGTTCAATCTGTCAGATGTTAAGATGCACCTACCGTATCATGTGGCTTTGTCAGTAGATGTCATTCATGGTGGTAAGACCATTGGGCATATAGTTGTTGATGAGGGTGCTTCCACATGTGTTATGTCTCTTTCTTGCTAGAAGGATTTAGGTTCCATGGAACTAGTCTTGTCAAACACCTTGCTTTCTGATTTCGATGGGAGGTCTTGCTTTCTACTTTTGATGGGAGGACTATAACTTGCTTCAGGGGAGAAGCCAGACTTACGCTATGTGCGCAATTGCCTCGGTTGTTCTTCGAGTAGTGGTTTTTCCACATGAAGGAAAGTGTTCATTGTGGAGTCTAATATTCCAGATCTAGAGATATTATTTAGTTGTGATTGTAACCCAGGAGTACTATACAGTCGTTCCCCTTGCCTTGGGGTTCGGGGGCAATGCCCCTGAGACATGGGGGTTTGGGGGCAGTGTCCCCGAGATAATAAGGGTTTGGGGGCGGAGCCCCCTAGAAATTTTTTTGGGATGTGTGTTGGCCAACAGTATTGCGGACCCATGGTATTGGGTTAACCTTAGAGTTTTTCCCATTGTATTTTCCCTATAAAAGAAAGCATTGTAAAATGACTGAGTATGGTATTGTATTGTATTGGAAGAGAGACTGTGACGGCGTGAAGAGGATTGTATTGTATCCCTTCATATTTCTGGACTGTAATAAAAGGACTGGAAATTTATTTGTGGATGTAGCCCATCGTTTGGGTGAACTATGTTAGATCTGTGTCTCTCTGTAATGTTTTAATGTGTTTTGCATCTTGTTTATTGCTTTAACTGTATATCTGTTATTGCTCTACGGTACTGTTTCTAACAATTGGTATCAGAGCCAAAAGGTCTATTTGGTTGGTAAACTCATAGGAAATAATGGTTTTTGGTTCGAGTGGGAGTAATGTTGGAATAAGGAAAGTTTAGGATCGAGAAATTTAATGGCCAAAACTATCAGTTATGGAAGATGCAAATGGAGGACTATCTGTACCAAAAGGATTTGTACCCACCGTTGAGAAAAAAATCAAAACAACTGGCAGCTATGAAGGATGAAGAATGGGAGGTTCTTGATAGAAAGGTACTTGGAACAATACGGTTGTGCCTGGCTTCGTCGGTGGCCTTCAATATTTCGAAAGAAAAAACAACAGAGGGTGTGATGAGTGCATTGAGTAAGCTATACGAAAAACCATCGGCTTCTAACAAGGTGTTTTTAATGAAGCGTTTATTTAATATGAAGATGTCGAAAGGTGGATCTGTTGCTGACCATTTAAATGAGTTTAATACACTTACCAGTCAGTTAAGTTCTGTAAAAGTGAACTTTGATGATGAGGTTAGGGCTTTTCTAATCTTGTGCTCATTACAAGAAAGCTGAAATAGCTTGGCCATGGCTGTAAGTAACTCTATCCCTAGTTCAAACACTCTTAAGTTTGATGATGTTGTTGGTGTTATTCTTAGCGAGGAAATGTGAAGAAAAAGCATAGGTGAGGCATCAGGTAATGTGTTGACCATGGAGAGCAGAGGGAGACAAAACGAGAGAGGAAGGAGCCCAGGAAATCGTGGCAAGTCTAAAAAGGGAATATCCAAGTCTAGATTGGAAAAAATAGAGTGCTAGAACTGTGATAAGAAAGGACATCTGAAGAAAGAATGCAAAGATCCAAAGAAAAAAGGAGACAGACAGCAAGAGACTACTCAGGAAGCGAATGTAGCAGGTGATGTGTTACAAGATGCTTTGATTCTTGCATTAGATAATACTAGTGATTAATGGGTAGTAGATTTAGGGGCTTCATGTCATGCTACACCCCATAGGAAATTCTTTCATGATTATGTTCAAGGTCGTTTTGGGCATGTGCTATTGGGGGATGATGAACCATGTAAAATTGTTGGAAAGGGTAAGGTATGGATTAAGTTAAATAATGGAAGTGAATGGCTGCTAAAGGATGTAAGGCACATTCCTGCTATGAAAATAAATCAGATCTCTACAGGGCAGTTGGGAGATAGCGGCTGTTTGTCTACATTTGGAGAAACGTGGTGGAAGATAACTAAAGGATCAATGGTGATTGCAAAAGGAGATACGATAGGTACGTTATATTTATGTCCTCATAATACTAATTATTCTATCTCTGTAGCTTCCACAGAAACAGGTGTAGCGTTGTAGAATCATAGGCTTGGCCACATGAGTGAGAAGGGTATGCAGATTCTCCATTCAAGGAAACTGCTTCATGATTTGAAGCAGGTAAGTTTGGAATTCTGTGAGAATTGTGTTTATGGAAAACAGAAGAGAGTTAGATTTCTCAGGGTTGGGAAATAAAAGAAGAGTGAAAATTTAGAGCTTGTACATACAGATGTATGGGGACCATCTCAGGTACAATCTCTCGGTGGCTCTCGTTATTATGTTACTTTTATTGATGATGCAACTAGAAAAACTTGGGTTTATTGCATTAGACAAAAATTTGATGTGTTTGATACTTTTAAGAACTAGAAATATTTGGCTGAGAATGAGACAGGAAAAAGGTTGAAATGTCTTAGATCTTATAATGGAGGCAAGTACTACAGCAAGGAGTTTGACAGTTACTGTTCACACAATGGGATTCGCAGAGAGAAGTCAGTCACTAGAACACCCCAAGAAAATGGTGTGTCAGAAAGGATGAACAAAACGATCATGGAGCATGCAAGGTGTATGAGATTGCATGCAGGGTTTCCCTTACAGTTTTGGGCTGATGATGTAAACACTGATGTTTATTTAATAAACAAAGGGCCTTCAAGCGCTTTGGATGGTGGCATTGCAGAGGAGGCATGGACAAGTAAACAACTAAAATACTCATTTCTGAGAACTTTTGGTTGTGAATCATTTTTCCATATTGATAAAGATGATAGAACAAATCTTGAGGCTAAATCCAAGAAATGAACCTTTATTGGATACGGGGTTGATGATTTTGGTTATCGCTTATGGGATCTTAAAAATCGCAAAATCATTAGGAGTAGAGATGTAGTATTTAATGAAAAGGTCATGTACAAAGATCAGTTGCAAGGAAAGAAAGAAGAAAAGGAAAACATAGAGTACACAATACTTGATGAAATCAAAGAAAATGAAGTTCCAAAAGCACCAGAAAATCAAGAGCAGCAATAGGCACCTGAAACTCCTGCAATTGTAAGAAATTTTTCCAGGTTAAGTAGACCCCCTGAACGATTCTCTCCTTCACTATATTATTTATTGATGATTGATTCTGGTGAGCCAGAATGTTTTGAAGAAGCAATGCAGGTAGAAACTAGAAAGAAGTGGGAGCAAGGCATGGATGAGGAGATGGACTCATTGGTAAGAAACCAGACTTAGGATCTGGTTAAGTTGCCTGCAAAAAAAAGGGCATTGCAGAATAAATGGGTTTACAGGTTGAAGGAATAAGATGGAGGAAAGAAGCGGTACAATGCTAGACTTGTTGTAAAGGGGTTTGCACAAAAGAAAGGTATAGAATTTGATGAAATATTTTCTCCAGTTGTTAAAATGACTTCAATTAGAACTATTTTAAGTCTAGTGGCAGTAGAATATTTGCATCTTGAACAGTTAGATGTAAAAACGGCCTTTCTCCGTGGGGATTTGGAGGAAGAGATTTATATGCAGCAGCCACAAGGGTATGAGGTCAAAGGGAAGGAGAATTTGATTTGCAGGTAGAAGAAGAGCTTGTATGGCCTGAAGCAAGCTCCAAGGCAGTGGTATTTAAAATTTGATAAGTTTATGACAGAACAAGGTTATGATAGATGTCATTCTGACCACTGTGTTTATTTCAAGAGGCTAGATAATGGAAGATATATTATCTTGTTATTGTATGTGGATGACATGCTTGTTGCAGGGTCTAACATGTAGGATATAAATGTGCTCAAAAGAAAAGTAGCTAAATCATTTACGATGAAGGATTTGGGTGCTGCAAAGCAAATCCTTGGTATGAGAATAACAAGAGACAGGAAAAATTGGAAATTGATGTTGTCTCAAGGTGAGTACATAGAAAAGGTGTTGCAAAGGTTTAGAATGAAAAACCAGTCAGTACACCTTTGGCCAGCCATTTCAAACCAAGCAAGGATACGTGTCCAGAGACACAGGAAGAGATAGATTACATGTCCAAGATTCCCTATTCATCAGCGGTTGGGAGCTTGATGTATGCCATGGTGTGCACAAGACCAGATATTGCACATGCAGTGGGAGTTGTGAGCATGTATATGAATAATCTAGGTAAAGAGCATTGGAAAGAAGTACAATGGATTCTCAGGTATTTGAGAGGTACCACTTCTCATGCATTATGTTTTGGAGGATCAGACATTGTTCTACAGGGATATGTTGATGCAGATATGGTTGGTGATAAATATAGCAGAAGGAGCACCACAGGGTATGTGTTTATTGTAGGTGGAACAATAGTAAGTTGGATTTCAAAACTACAACAGGTTGTTGCACTTTCAACAACGGAAGCAGAGTATGTTGCTGCTATAGAGGCTAGTAAGGAGATGATTTGGTTGCAAAGGTTCATGGAAGAATTGGGTAAGAAGCAGGAGAATAGTAGGCTGTACAGTGACGGCCAGAGTGCCATTCATATTGCAAAGAACTCAGCCTTTCATTCGAGGACTAAACATAAACAACTCAAGTACCACTTCATAAGATTTGTTCTAGATGAAGAACTGTTAAAACTGGAAAAGATTCACACTAGCCAGAATCTTGCAGACATGTTGACAAAGGGAGTAACTAGAGAGAAACTGAGTTCATATTCGGTTTCTATTGGCCTTCAAGCATGAAGGTGAAAATAAGAAATTTTCCAAGTCTAAGGTCCAGAGCATAGTCCAGCAAGTGCAGTAGCGGTGGAGTTGCTGTGATAAGTCTCAAAGTGGGATATTGTTGGTTGTGGAGCCTAATCTTCCAGATCCACAGATATTATTTAGTTGTGATTGTAACCCAGGAGTATTGTACACTCATTCCCCCTACCTTGGGGTTCGGGGGCAGAGCCCTCGAGAAATTTTTTTGGGATGTGTGTTGGCCAACAGTATTGCGAACCCATGGTATTGGGTTAACCCTATAATTTTTCCCATTGTATTTCCCCTATAAAAGAAAGCGTTGTAAGATGACTGAGTATGGTATTATATTGTATTGGAAGAGAGACTGTGACAGCGTGAAGAGGAAGTGCAACGGTTTTGCTGGAGGGTGTATCCCTTCATCTTTTTGGACTATAATAAAAGGACTGGCTATTTCTTTGTGAATGTAGCCCATCGTTTGGGTGAGCCACGTTATATCGGTGTCTCTCTGTAATGTTTTAATGTGTTTTGCATCTTGTTTATTGCTTTAACTATATATCTGTTATTGCTTTGTGGTCCTGTTTTCTAATAGAAAGTTGGTTACTGTTGACCAACTCAATTTCGCTCGAAGGGGCCATTTGGAAATGAATGAGTCCACCCTACCTTTGGTTGATTAGGTCAAACCAACTACAGAGAGCTTTGGAGCTGGAATGTATTCATCGTTAATGGGCACATTTTATATCCTAGCCTCGATAAATTATCTAGGTTCTATGAGTGTGGGTAAGTCTATCATGATGGTTGTCGATAGAACTGATCCTTGGGTCCTTCCTACCCTTCATGAACCTCATGTACCCTTATTTGCAGTGGAAGTGGCTTACCAAGCTATCATTAACACCACTGTTGATCCAATTTTGACTCCTTCTACAGTCTCAGAGGAGTCGGAGGAAGCTTACGTTCCTGATTGGGTAGAGAACTCTTTATATTAAGATGACTGATTAAACATGGTTTTTCCTTTAGATGAAGCCATTTTGGAAGTCATGAGTGGGCGAGACAAGATCTGTGAATATCTTCACCATAGATCCTACTTCCTTCCAGAGCTGAGTAGAATTGAAAACCAGGAGTTCCATGTGAGACTGGCAGATGATGTTAATCTATAGATTAATCCCTTGCCAAGGGAGAGAATTTTTGCCGAGGGGAATATGGAAAATATTTTTGTCACCATTCCGATCAACATCTATGCAAATCTCGATGTCATCGAAAATGTACATATCGATGCAAGCTGCTCTCCAGAGGAGATTGCAATCTATACTACCTTATTCAAGGAGTTTCACGACATGTTTTCCTGGTCATATGAGGATATGCCGGTCATTGATCCATCGATTGTTGAACATGAAATACGAACCTATCCTGAAGCTAAACCGGTTCGAGAAAATCTTAGACTTGTTAACCCGTATAAGGAGGCAGCCGTTAAGGCTGAAGTGGAAAAATTGTTGAAAGATCGGTTAATCTACCCGATTGCTTTGACATAATGGGTATCCAATCCTATTCTCTTTGATAAAAATCAAGGGATGCTACGCGTATGCACAAAATTTCATGACTTGAAAAAGGCATGTCCCAAGGACAACTACCCCACACCTTTTATAGATCAAATCATTGATGCTTGCATGAGGAGTGAAGTTTTTTCGTTTATGGATGTTTTTTTTGGATACAATCAAATTCAAATCAAGCCGAAAGATCAACATAAAATGGATTTTATTTGTCCATGTTAAATTTTCATATGCTTAGCTAAGATATCAGTACTTCATTTCATTTTCATAACAAAAGCATATAAACAGGATCACTGAAATATAGACAAGCACAACCATACAAAAGGAACACAAAGATTTATCCTGGGAAAACCCTAAAGGGAAAAACCCAACAAAAGCTTCCTCAATATAGATGCCCCAAAAAGATAAAAGATAAAAGATAAAACCAGCAACGATATCAAATCCTGATCCTCCTCCTTCTCCAGCTACTTCTCTTCTCCACTAATGTGCTACATAAGTGAGAGTGTGTACTCAAATGAGGAGAGATACACCTCTATTTATATTCATCCATTCACTTCAATTAACTTATCCAACATGTAGGCTCAAGTTAATCATGTAGGCTCGAGTTACACATGTAGGCTCAAGTAACCACACTGGGGTGCTAATGACCCACCTTTACAATTAGAGGGGACAACCTCATGACTCTTATTAGTTCTTCCAATTAGAAGCATCGGGGTACAAGAGAATACAAGTGGTTCTCCTGGTAGGACCATTGGGGACCACAAAAGATACATATAGAATATTCTTCGAAGTTACAATATTTCAACACTCCCCCTTAACGAGAAGGGTATTCTACAACAACATCAACAACAACAATAGTAGGAGAGACATAGAGGACATCATCAACATCATCGGGGTAATACATCTATAAATCATTGGAAGCTTTTCAACATTATGTAGTCTTCATCTTCAATCTTTAGTCTTCATCATCATTAATACTTTGACTGCTTCGATCAACAACATCTTCAGCACTTTGACCTTTCGATCAGCAACATCATCTTCAGCACTTTGACCTTTCGATCAGTAACATCATCTTTAGCACTTTGACCTTTCGATCAGCAACATCATCTTCAGCTCTTTGACCTTTTGATCATCA